>PIJE02005135.1:0-20726 GCA_002895965.2 Coryphaenoides rupestris | reverse complement strand
AGAGAGTCATACTAACATACTCATGTCATACTAATATACTAATGTTATACTGACATACTCATGTCATACTAATATACTAATGTTATACTAACATACTCATGTCATACTAATATACTAATACTTTTTTTTCTGAATGCAGATACCAATACTTCCTGAGAAACATGCTAACAACGTGTTGCTTCCACCTTTGCAGGGTGGACCCAGCCGGAACCATCCAGCACCGGAAAATACACGCAACCATTGACCTGGAAAACAGAAATACATCAACCAGCAGACATCCGCAGTAAACCACCAAGCGCCGCGCACTTGTAGGACTTTATAAACTTGACAAAGACATGCAAGACGTGGGCCCAATTGCTAAAACTGCATTAACATATTATTCTCGTTACCTTTCAACATTATGTGCAATATTCTTAATATTCTTTCTATCAGGTGCAATACGTCCCCTAACCATTATTATTATTATCACAGTATTACACTTCAATTATGACTAATTGTTTTCACCGTCTGAATATGTTATCTTGCCGATATATTTTTAGATTTGTATATTTTGACTGTACATGTGTAAATCTGTTTACTTGTATTATTCTGTGTATTTCTCTATTGTTGTATTGTACTGTATTGCTATGCAACCTGGCACAAGAATTTCCTTCGGGATTAATAAAGTTCCATCTTATCTTATCTTATTGAATTGGGGATGTACACACACACACACACACACACACACACACACACACACACACACACACACACACACACAGCTGGTCATATGGATGTGTTTTATTCATTGACTTGAATGTAACTGTGTATTAACTTGATCTTGTTGCACAGAGTTACTGATGCTTAGAGTTAGAGTTAGAGTTCAACTCAGAAGAGTGATCAGTATCATACAGAACAGTCTGAAGAAATGAACCAAATCATGAATACAATGCTTAGTATAATATAACATTGATGGTGATGGATCATTTATAAGCTACAGACGATTTGAGAAGATTTTAAAGCTTCTTAGGACAGAGGGCACAGAGGTCACAGAGGGCCCAGAGGTCACAGAGGACCCAGAGGACACAGAGGACCCAGAGGACACAGAGTGCGGGGGGGGACACCTCCGTCCCGGGTGTGAGGAGGAGCTCCTTGTCTTTATAAAGGAGGCGTGAGGAGGAGCTCCTTGTCTTTATAAAGGAGGCGTGAGGAGGAGCTCCTTGTCTTTATAAAGGAGGCGTGAGGAGGAGCTCCTTGTCTTTATAAAGGAGGCGTGAGGAGGAGCTCCTTGTCTTTATAAAGGAGGCGTGAGGAGGAGCTCCTTGTCTTTATAAAGGAGGCGTGAGGAGGAGCTCCTTGTCTTTATAAAGGAGGCGTGAGGAGGAGCTCCTTGTCTTTATAAAGGAGGCGTGAGGAGGAGCTCCTTGTCTTTATAAAGGAGGCGTGAGGAGGAGCTCCTTGTCTTTATAAAGGAGGCGTGAGGAGGAGCTCCTTGTCTTTATAAAGGAGGCGTGAGGAGGAGCTCCTTGTCTTTATAAAGGAGGCGTGAGGAGGAGCTCCTTGTCTTTATAAAGGAGGCGTGAGGAGGAGCTCCTTGTCTTTATAAAGGAGGCGTGAGGAGGAGCTCCTTGTCTTTATAAAGGAGGCGTGAGGAGGAGCTCCTTGTCTTTATAAAGGAGGCGTGAGGAGGAGCTCCTTGTCTTTATAAAGGAGGCGTGAGGAGGAGCTCCTTGTCTTTATAAAGGAGGCGTGAGGAGGAGCTCCTTGTCTTTATAAAGGAGGCGTGAGGAGGAGCTCCTTGTCTTTATAAAGGAGAGACTCTGACGGTGAAGCGGGAAAACCCCGGAGTACTGTCCCTTTAAGAGTACTGTCCCTTTAAGAGTACTGTCCCTTTAAGAGTACTGTCCCTTTAAGCTGCAGCTCTGAGGACAACAACAACACCACGGCTCTCAGCAGAGAGGTGAGATATCTGGAGTATTACTATGTAGTAGTACTATGTAGTAGTACTATGTAGTATTACTAGTATTATTAGTATTATAACTCAGATGGTTGAGTATTGTAGTATTATGCAGTATTATGATGTAGTATTATTAATATTATAACTCAGATGGTTGAGTATTGTAGTATTATTATGTAGTATTATTAGTATTATAACTCAGATGGTTGAGAGTATTGAAGTATTATGTAGTATTATTATGTAGTATTATTATTAGTATTATAACTCAGATGGTTGAGTATTGTAGTATTACGATGTAGTATTATGATGTATTATAACTCAGATGGTTGAGTATTGAAGTATTATGTAGTATTATGACGTAGTATTATTATGATGTCGTATTATTATTAGTATTATAACTATAATTATAAGATGAGTTGAGTATTGAAGTGCGGAAGTGAAACGGAAACAACAACAAGGTGACGTCACGTGTCTCCTCCGCTCTGTCGCCCCCTAGCGGCCGACTGGGAGACAGCAGCGGCTGACTGGGTGCTACCAGCAGCTGACTGGGAGCTACCAGCGGCTGATTGGGAGACAGCAGCAGCTGACTGGGTGTTACCAGCGGCTGACTGGGTGCTACCAGCGGCTGACTGGGTGCTACCAGCGGCTGACTGGGTGCTAGCAGCGGGTGACTGGGAGGCAGCGGCTGACTGGGTGCTACCAGCAGCTGACTGGGTGCTACCAGCAGCAGACTGGGTGCTACCAGCAGCTGACTGGGTGCTAGCAGCAGCTGACTGGGTGCTAGCAGCAGCTGACTGGGTGCTAGCAGCAGCTGACTGGGTGCTACCAGCAGCAGACTGGGTGCAGGCAGCAGCTGACTGGGTGACAGCAGAGCAGAGATGTACGCTCCTGCTGCTGGCATCCCCGAGCTCATCCCGCCCCACACCCCGCCCCCGCCCGGGGCCGGGGGCAGGGGAGGGCCGGCCGGACAGCCCTTCAACCCGGGACCCCCCCAGGTCAATGGACAGCATGGAGCCGGGGGGCCCAACCACCCCCAGAGACTGGGACACAGAGCCCCCAAGCTGGGCCAGATCGGTCGCTCCAAGAAAGGTGTGTTTGTGTGTGTGTGTGTGTTTGTGTGTGTGTAATATATTCATAATAATGAATTCATTATATTTCATCATTATGTTTCATTCTGTTATACTGTCACACTAATACTTCCAAAACTACTCCCTGTGTAGAGTATAGTAACTGACCTATTGACCTTTCCGCCTCCTGTAGTGGACTTGGATGACGAGGATCTGGACGACCTCCTGAACAACAACAGCCGAAATCCCGCCTCCATATCGCGGTCGTCTTAGAGCGACGCGCCGGACGTGCCCACGCAGCCGTCCACACGGGGCCCCGTGGCAGCCTCTTCTACACACTCCTCACACAACCTTTATTGATTAAAACGTCTCGAGTGACAAACGGGGCGGCCGGGGGAACAAGGCGCGGCCGGGGGAACAAGGAAGAACCCGGACTTGCATTGTTTTCATCGTGGTGCTTGCCTTCCACGCTAGCGCTAACCCCTCCGGTCCCGATGTGAGTGGTGGGTCGTAGCGGGGTGGGTGTCTCTCTGTCCTGCTCACGGCCGGCGGACCGTCCTCCCACCAGGAGGAGCTGTTTCCTGGCCTGGCCGGGCTGGTAGGAGCAGAAGAAGAAGTAGGAGGAGACACCTGGCGACCCGCTAACTCCTCCTGAGCTTCTCAAACAAGGGCTACACTTTCAGAGTTGCACTAGTAGATCCTGGGGGGCGGGGCTAGAGGCCAGGTAATGAGAGGCCGAAGACCACGTTCCGTATTTATTTATTTTGTGGACGGAGAGACGGCCTTCCTCTCCTGCTAGCTCGTGATGAACGGCTGAAAACGGTTTAGTTTTGGTGTGTGTGGCGTCTTGAGGCCACGGCAGCCGTCTCTAGTGGCTTCTTTGTGGAGTTCTTGGGGCTACGATGCACTTTCTGGGAGTCCCCCCCCCGCCCCCCATGAGTCTTGTTTCACTAATCTATGCATGAAGTCCGAGTTGTCATGGAGACGACGACAACAACAACAACGTTACCATGATTCAATGAAGAGACATCGCTGCACCAGTCTTTATAAAAACCACTTCCTTGTTTTGGAGAGCGCTGACTTGGTGGTATGATGTCACATCCTGCGCCAACAACAACAACAACAACAACAACAACAACAACAACAACAACAACGTCTGGCCGATGGCCGTAGTTTGTGCTTTTATTTTGTGGCATGAAGTGATTTGCCAAAAGAAGAAACCGTCTTAAGGTTATGTTTCTGTATTGGTTGTGATTGGCTGTCTATGATGCATGGTGACAGCTGATTGGATAACAGCTTTAACAGTCATGACTACTTTATATATCTATATCTATATCTATAGATATAGATATATATATCTATATCTATAGATACATATATATTTTAGTTTTTTCAGATAAGTGGCTGGGAGGTGTGACCGTGATCCTGCACACAAGACTCAGAGTGATATTGTTGTTCCTGTGTGTGTGTGTGTGTGTGTGTGTGCATGTGTGTGTGAGTTTTGTATTGATCTGTGTTGACACTGATGTCTGTGTTTCTTTGGGCTGTGTGTGTGTGTGTGTGGATGTGCGTTACCATTTGCATGGGAATGGTTGTTTTTTTGCAATGCATCTTGGGAAATAAAAGATAAATCTTTGAGAAATATTGATCGATTTCTTTTAATCACGTTTTCATTGTGCTCCCGGTGTAACTCCTATCATGGAATGCATTTCAAAATAAGACACTGGTCAAATCACAAAAGATTTAATACAAAAGAAACTAAAATAATAAAAACCCAACTGCATTTTCCCTCCTTAGAAGAACGCGACAGATGACAGCCGTACTATAATACAATGGATCATAATTCATGAACCCAAACTTCATACTATGTCTTAACAATCTGCTCAATCTGTTTCACCAGCGTGGTTCCTTTATGAAACGCAGGACGGTGATATACACACAAAAGGAGTTCATCAGCTAAGAGCACATTTTCAAATGACGACATAATAAAACAAACAGAACCGGTAGTTGATCACGTTTCTGTACCGTTCGCCTCACGCGTGTAATTCCTTATTCTACGTTATTTCAAATCCAAGTGTATCTGTAAGATTATAGAGCTAAACTACATTACATTTAGTGTTTAGTATAGCTCTGTAGTACACGAGTATCACAGTAGTGTTTAGTATATCTCTGTAGTACACGAGTATCACAGTAGTGTTTAGTATATCTCTGTAGTACACGAGTATCACAGTAGTGTTTAGTATATCTCTGTAGTACACGAGTATCACAGTAGTGTTTAGTATATCTCTGTAGTACACGAGTATCACAGTAGTGTTTAGTATATCTCTGTAGTACACGAGTATCACAGTAGTGTTTAGTATATCTCTGTAGGTGTAACTCCTATCATGGAATGCATTTCAAAATAAGACACTGGTCAAATCACAAAAGATTTAATACAAAAGAAACTAAAATAATAAAAACCCAACTGCATTTTCCCTCCTTAGAAGAACGCGACAGATGACAGCCGTACTATAATACAATGGATCTTAATTCATGAACCCAAACTTCATACTATGTCTTAACAATCTGCTCAATCTGTTTCACCAACGTGGTTCCTTTATGAAACGCAGGACGGTGATATACACAAAAGGAGTTCATCAGCTAAGAGCACATTTACAAATGACGACATAATAAAAAAAACAACCGGTTCTCGTTAGTCGATCACGTTTCTGTACCGTTCGCCTCACGCGTGTAATTCCTTATTCTGTTATTTCTACAAGAACGTGATTTCAAATCCAAGTGTATCTGTAACATTATAGAGCTAAACTACATTACATGTAGTGTTTAGTATATCTCTGTAGTACACGAGTATCACAGTAGTGTTTAGTATATCTCTGTAGTACACGAGTATCACAGTAGTGTTTAGTATATCTCTGTAGTACACGAGTATCACAGTAGTGTTTAGTATATCTCTGTAGTACACGAGTATCACAGTAGTGTTTAGTATATCTCTGTAGTACACGAGTATCACAGTAGTGTTTAGTATATCTCTGTAGTACACGAGTATCACAGTAGTGTTTAGTATATCTCTGTAGTACACGAGTATCACAGTAGTGTTTAGTATATCTCTGTAGTACAGTATGGGATGGTGTACACACACCTCATCCTCTCTCAAAGACAGAACAGTGACCGCGTGTAAAAGTATTTTGTGTCGGAGCTCGACTGGTAGCTCTGGACGCTACGTGTAGCCGCTGGCGCTGGCGGTGTCGTAGCGAGGGGCCGCTGGGAGTCCTCACAGGGACGTGGGAACATTGGCCAGGATCCACCGGGATCCGGTTCCACATAGCACACTAACAAGGACGGGGCCACGTTCTCTCAGGGCCTCTCCGTTAAAGACGGGGCGTCATGACGACGTGTTTGTGGAGACTCAACGGGTGGAACGTTGGATAAAGGAGACATTGAGGAAAGACGTAGCTCACAAAACAATGGATAGACCCCTCTCCACACGTCGTCAGTAGCAGGGTCAAGTAACTTCCTGTTCCTGTAGTAGCAGGGTCAAGTAACTTCCTGTTCCTGTAGTAGCAGGGTCAAGTAACTTCCTGTTCCTGTAGTAGCAGGGTCAAGTAACTTCCTGTTCCTGTAGTAGCAGGGTCAAGTAACTTCCTGTTCCTGTAGTAGCAGGGTCAAGTAACTTCCTGTTCCTGTAGTAGCAGGGTCAAGTAACTTCCTGTTCCTGTCATTTTAATGCACCCATCATGTTATGAGCTACCCCTGTGTTGGTTCATCCTGTAAAAAGGGTCTTTTGAAGGCAGACGATAATTGCAGCAAAGGCTCTAGAATTGGAAATGAAAATATATATTTTTAGTAGTTACTCCCCGCCTACGATCCATAACTGTTCCCGCCCAAATTCAACATCAAAACATTTCGGTCTTCATTAAGATCTCTTCTTCCGGTTCTGCTGTCTGACCTCCGCGTCGGCCTTCAGACGTACTCCTTGTTGCTGACGCTGGGAGGGCCGGACCGCACCGTGGCCGCCGCCGCCGCCGCCGCCGCCACCGCAGACGGGTACTTGGTCACGTGCTTCCCCCGGCGGGGACAGGAAGCGGCCAGCATGGCCCCGCCCAGCACGTCCAGCAGGGAACCGCCCCACGCGATGAAGATGGCCGCGCCGAACTCAAATCTGTACGGGAGGATGAAGAAGAAGGAGAAAAAAAAAGAAGCCATTTGACTCCCACCCCCACTCACAAGGGGGGAGGTCGTGGGACATTTAGTGTGTGGATGGTTTGTCCAGCGTGGGTTCTGGAGGCGCGTACTTGGTGTTGATGGGAGTGTAGGGGTTGTAGAAGGCCCTGATCACGTTGTGGGCGAACCAGGAGCAGGCCACGATGGAACACAGACCTGCCGGGGGAAGCGGTGCAGCCAGTTAGTCGTAACACCTCGTTACCGCCACTAGGGGCCACTAGAGTACCTCAGACTATTGCTGCGGAGGTTCAAGGGGCTGTACACACACACACACACACAGAAACAAACACACACACACACACACACACACACACACACACACACACACACACACACACACACACACACACACACACACACACACACACACACACACACACACACAGTGTGTCATTGAGGTGAGCAAGGGGAGGCCTCCGAACTCAATGATGTAAATCCTTGTAGCCGCCTTTGGGAGGCAGAGAGGCGTGAGCAATAAAACATGGCGGCCCAGCAGCGCTTCAACCTCCCGCTCGTCTTCCCCCTGAAAGGAACGCCGCGGGGGGAGGTGGGGGAGGAATTACAAAATACAAAATACTCAAGTAAAGTACAAGTACCTTGAGCTTTGTACCACCACTGAGATTATTACATTAGAGCCTCAGTTCCAGAACGCGTCTCTCTCAGCACATCCTGACCAGTTCTGAACCAGAACTGGGTTCAAGTCCTGTCAGTGTTATTTCATGGACACCTGTTATTTGAGTCATGTGAGTTGCAATGTCAGATATAATATATAATATATAATATATAATATATAATATAATAATAATATAACATGAGGCCATGGTGGTGCAGGTGGCCTTAGTGGTGCAGAGGCCAGACGTGTGCGTGGCTTTAAGTCCAACCAGCTCAGCATCATCGCCTTGGTCTTCATGGACCACAGCGAGGTACTGCTGGCTCTTTTTCCACAAATGTACTTTGGATGGAAGCGTCTGCCAAATGTCTAAATGTTCCCTGGACCTCGTATTTAGGCTCTGACTCAGCTGCCAACCTAACCCACCACTGTTATTACCTGACACACTGTTATCTCTCACACCTCTCAGTGATGTCCACACCACCACCTCCACCACCACCACCTCCACCTCCACCACCTCCACCACCACCACCAGGGAGACGGAGAGAGAGAATATTGAGAATGTTGTAAATGTGTGTGTGTGTGTGTGTACTGTTGATGTTAATATGACCACAATAAGTAGATTGTGTCATCAGAACCGTTATATCCAGACGGCCCTCATCCTGATATTATATTCTCAGCCTCTTTGGAAGAGAAATCTAATGTGGATGAAGAACAGCTTCATCCAATGCATCAATCTCTCTCTCTCCTCTCTCTCTCTCTCCTCTCTCTCTCTCTCTCTCTCTCTCTCTCTCTCTCTCTCTCTCTCTCTCTCTCTCTCTCACACACACACACACACACACCTTTCCTACTAAAAGTGCTGACTGAGGGTCTCTGGTTTGCTGTGGAAGCAGAACTAAACAGGTTCCTGTTGTTTCCACTTCTCTAGGTGTTCTCTGAAGAGTAGCGCAGCAGACACTCAGATGTACAGCGAGGTACAACGAGGTACAACGAGGTACAACGAGAGGTACAACGGTACAACGAGGTACAACGAGAGGTACAACGAGGTACAACGAGGTACAACGAGAGGTACAACGAGGTACAACAAGGTACAACGAGAGGTACAACGAGGTACAACGAGAGGTACAACGAGAGGTACAACGAGGTACAACGAGAGGTACAACGAGAGGTACAACGAGGTACAACGAGAGGTACAACGAGAGGTACACGAACGAGAGGTACAACGAGAGGTACAACGAGGTACAACGAGGTATAAAGGTACAACGAGAGGTACAGCGAGGTACAACGAGAGGTACAACGAGGTACAACGAGAGGTACAACAGTAACGAGGTACAACGAGAGGTACAGCGAGGTACAACGACGAGGTAACGAGAGGTCGAGGTACAACGAGAGGTACAGCGAGGTACAACGAGAGGTACAACGAGGTACAACGAGGTACAACGAGGTACAACGAGAGGTACAGCGAGGTACAACGAGGTACAACGAGAGGTACAACGAGGTACAACGAGAGGTACAACGAGGTACAACGAGAGGTACAACGAGGTACAACGAGGTATAACGAGAGGTACAACGAGGTACAACAAGGTACAACGAGAGGTACAACGAGGTATAACGAGAGGTACAACGAGGTACAACGAGGTACAACGAGAGGTACAACGAGAGGTACAGCGAGGTACAACGAGAGGTACAGCGAGGTACAACGAGAGGTACAACGAGGTACAACGAGAGGTACAACGAGGTACAACGAGAGGTACAACGAGAGGTACAACGAGGTACAACGAGAGGTACAACGAGGTACAACGAGAGGTACAACGAGGTACAACGAGAGGTACAGCGAGGTACGACGAGGTACGACGCTGGTTACTAACTGATCTGTTCCAAGTGATATAAGTAATGTTCTAGAACTGGAGTTGTTTATTGACAGTGGAGATGTCGTCTGCTCTGGGTTTCCCAACATACTAATGTCATACTAATATACTAATGTTATACTAACATACTCATGTCATACTAATATACTAATGTTATACTAACATACTCATGTCATACTAATATACTAATGTTATACTAACATACTCATGTCATACTAATATACTAATGTTATACTAACATACTCATGTCATACTAATATACTAATGTTATACTAACATACTCATGTCATACTAATATACTAATGTTATACTAACATACTCATGTCATACTAATATACTAATGTTATACTAATATACTAATGTTATACTGACATACTCATGTCATACTAATATACTAATGTTATACTAATATACTCATGTCATACTAATATACTAATGTTATACTAACATACTCATGTCATACTAATATACTAATGTTATACTAATGTTATACTAACATACTCATGTCATACTAATATACTAATGTTATACTAACATACTCATGTCATACTAACATACTCATGTCATACTAATATACTAATGTTATACTAACATACTCATGTCATACTAATATACTAATGTTATACTAACATACTCATGTCATACTAATATACTAATGTTATACTAACATACTCATGTCATACTAATATACTAATGTTATACTAACATACTCATGTCATACTAATATACTAATGTTATACTAACATACTAATGTCATACTAATATACTAATACTTTTTTTTCTGAATGCAGATACCAATACTTCCTGATGAACATGCTAACAACGTGTTGCTTCCACCTTTGCAGGGTGGACCCAGCCGGAACCATCCTGCTGCCAGCACCGGAAAATACACGCAACCATTGACCTGGAAAACAGAAATACATCAACCAGCAGACATCCGCAGTAAACCACCAAGCGCCGCGCACTTGTAGGAGTTTATAAACTTGACAAAGAGATGCATATAAAGACGTGGGCCCAATTGCTAAAACTGCATTAACATATTATTCTCGTTACCTTTCAACATTATGTGCAATATTCTTAATATTCTTTCTATCAGGTGCAATACGTCCTCTAACCATTATTATTATTATCACAGTATTACACTTCAATTATGACTAATTGTTTTCGCCGTCTGAATATGTTATATTTTTATATTTGTATATTTTGACTGTACATTTGTAAATCTGTTTATTTCTATTATTCTGTGTATTTCTCTATTGTTGTATTGTACTGTATTGTTATGCAACCTGGCACAAGAATTTCTCTTAATAAAGTTCTATCTTACACACATCTTTCGACAAAGGGATTACACACACACACACACACACACACACACACACACACACACACTGCTGGTCATATGGATGTGTTTTATTCATTGACTTGAATGTAACTGTGTATTAACTTGATCTTGTTGCACAGAGTTACTGATGCTTAGAGTTAGAGTTAGAGTTCAACTCAGAAGAGTGATCAGTATCATACAGAACAGTCTGAAGAAATGAACCAAATCATGAATACAATGCTTAGTATAATATAACATTGATGGTGATGGATCATTTATAAGCTACAGACGATTTGAGAAGATTTTAAAGCTTCTTAGGACAGAGGGCACAGAGGTCACAGAGGGCCCAGAGGTCACAGAGGACCCAGAGGACACAGAGGACCCAGAGGACACAGAGTGCGGGGGGGGACACACCTCTGTCCCGGGTGTGAGGAGGAGCTCCTTGTCTTTATAAAGGAGGCGTGAGGAGGAGCTCCTTGTCTTTATAAAGGAGGCGTGAGGAGGAGCTCCTTGTCTTTATAAAGGAGAGACTCTGACGGTGAAGCGGGAAAACCCCGGAGTACTGTCCCTTTAAGAGTACTGTCTCTTTAAGCTGCAGCTCTGAGGACAACAACAACACCACGGCTCTCAGCAGAGAGGTGAGATATCTGGAGTATTACTATGTAGTATTACTAGTATTATTAGTATTATAACTCAGATGGTTGAGTATTGTAGTATTATGCAGTATTATGATGTAGTATTATTAATATTATAACTCAGATGGTTGAGTATTGTAGTATTATTATGTAGTATTATTAGTATTATAACTCAGATGGTTGAGTATTGTAGTATTATGCAGTATTATGATGTAGTATTATTAGTATTATAACTCAGATGGTTGAGTATTGTAGTATTACGATGTAGTATTATGATGTATTATAACTCAGATGGTTGAGTATTGAAGTATTATGTAGTATTATGACGTAGTATTATTATGATGTCGTATTATTATTAGTATTATAACTATAATTATAAGATGAGTTGAGTATTGAAGTGCGGAAGTGAAACGGAAACAACAACAAGGTGACGTCACGTGTCTCCTCCGCTCTGTCGCCCCCTAGCGGCCGACTGGGAGACAGCAGCGGCTGACTGGGTGCTACCAGCAGCTGACTGGGAGCTACCAGCGGCTGATTGGGAGACAGCAGCAGCTGACTGGGTGTTACCAGCGGCTGACTGGGTGCTACCAGCGGCTGACTGGGTGCTAGCAGCGGGTGACTGGGAGGCAGCGGCTGACTGGGTGCTACCAGCAGCTGACTGGGAGGCAGCGGCTGACTGGGAGGCAGCGGCTGACTGGGTGCTACCAGCAGCTGACTGGGTGCTACCAGCAGCAGACTGGGTGCTAGCAGCAGCTGACTGGGTGCTAGCAGCAGCTGACTGGGTGCTACCAGCAGCAGACTGGGTGCAGGCAGCAGCTGACTGGGTGACAGCAGAGCAGAGATGTACGCTCCTGCTGCTGGCATCCCCGAGCTCATCCCGCCCCACACCCCGCCCCCGCCCGGGGCCGGGGGCAGGGGAGGGCCGGCCGGACAGCCCTTCAACCCGGGACCCCCCCAGGTCAATGGACAGCATGGAGCCGGGGGGCCCAACCACCCCCAGAGACTGGGACACAGAGCCCCCAAGCTGGGCCAGATCGGTCGCTCCAAGAAAGGTGTGTTTGTGTGTGTGTGTGTGTTTGTGTGTGTGTAATATATTCATAATAATGAATTCATTATATTTCATCATTATGTTTCATTCTGTTATACTGTCACACTAATACTTCCAAAACTACTGTAGAGTATAGTAACTGACCTATTGACCTTTCCGCCTCCTGCAGTGGACTTGGATGACGAGGATCTGGACGACCTCCTGAACAACAACAGCCGAAATCCCGCCTCCATATCGCGGTCGTCTTAGAGCGACGCGCCGGACGTGCCCACGCAGCCGTCCACACGGGGCCCCCTGTGGCAGCCTCTTCTACACACTCCTCACACAACCTTTATTGATTAAAACGTCTCGAGTGACAAACGGGGCGGCCGGGGGAACAAGGCGCGGCCGGGGGAACAAGGAAGAACCCAGACTTGCATTGTTTTCATCGTGGTGCTTGCCTTCCACGCTAGCGCTAACCCCTCCGGTCCCGATGTGAGTGGTGGGTCGTAGCGGGGTGGGTGTCTCTCTGTCCTGCTCACGGCCAGCGGACCGTCCTCCCACCAGGAGGAGCTGTTTCCTGGCCTGGCCGGGCTGGTAGGAGCAGAAGAAGAAGTAGGAGGAGACACCTGGCGACCCGCTAACTCCTCCTGAGCTTCTCAAACAAGGGCTACACTTTCAGAGTTGCACTAGTAGATCCTGGGGGGCGGGGCTAGAGGCCAGGTAATGAGAGGCCGAAGACCACGTTCCGTATTTATTTATTTTGTGGACGGAGAGACGGCCTTCCTCTCCTGCTAGCTCGTGATGAACGGCTGAAAACGGTTTAGTTTTGGTGTGTGTGGCGTCTTGAGGCCACGGCAGCCGTCTCTAGTGGCTTCTTTGTGGAGTTCTTGGGGCTACGATGCACTTTCTGGGAGTCCCCCCCCCGCCCCCCATGAGTCTTGTTTCACTAATCTATGCATGAAGTCCGAGTTGTCATGGAGACGACGACAACAACAACAACGTTACCATGATTCAATGAAGAGACATCGCTGCACCAGTCTTTATAAAAACCACTTCCTTGTTTTGGAGAGCGCTGACTTGGTGGTATGATGTCACATCCTGCGCCAACAACAACAACAACAACAACAACAACGTCTGGCCGATGGCCGTAGTTTGTGCTTTTATTTTGTGGCATGAAGTGATTTGCCAAAAGAAGAAACCGTCTTAAGGTTATGTTTCTGTATTGGTTGTGATTGGCTGTCTATGATGCATGGTGACAGCTGATTGGATAACAGCTTTAACATATATATTATATATATATAATCTATATCTATAATACCTATATAAAACAATATATATATATATCTATAAATAACTAATAGACATATATATTTTGTTTTTTCAGATAAGTGGCTGTGTGTGTGTGTGTGCTCTGTGTGTGTGTGTGTGTGTCTGTGTGTATGTTTGTGTGTGTGTGTGTGTGTGTGTTGTGTGTTATGGCTGTGTGCCTGTGTGCGTGTATGCGTGTGTGTGTGTGTGTGTGTGTGTTGTGCGTGGATGTGCATTACCATTTGCATGGGAATGGTTGTTTTTTTGCAATGCATCTTGGGAAATAAAAGATAAATCTTTGAGAAATATTGATAGATTTCTTTTAATCACGTTTTCATTGTGCTCCCGGTGTAACTCCTATCATGGAATGCATTTCAAAATAAGACACTGGTCAAATCACAAAAGATTTAATACAAAAGAAACTAAAATAATAAAAACCCAACTGCATTTTCCCTCCTTAGAAGAACGCGACAGATGACAGCCGTACTATAATACAATGGATCTTAATTCATGAACCCAAACTTCATACTATGTCTTAACAATCTGCTCAATCTGTTTCACCAACGTGGTTCCTTTATGAAACGCAGGACGGTGATATACACAAAAGGAGTTCATCAGCTAAGAGCACATTTACAAATGACGACATAATAAAAAAAACAACCGGTTCTCGTTAGTCGATCACGTTTCTGTACCGTTCGCCTCACGCGTGTAATTCCTTATTCTGTTATTTCTACAAGAACGTGATTTCAAATCCAAGTGTATCTGTAAGATTATAGAGCTAAACTACATTACATTTAGTGTTTAGTATAGCTCTGTAGTACACGAGTATCACAGTAGTGTTTAGTATATCTCTGTAGTACACGAGTATCACAGTAGTGTTTAGTATATCTCTGTAGTACACGAGTATCACAGTAGTGTTTAGTATATCTCTGTAGTACACGAGTATCACAGTAGTGTTTAGTATATCTCTGTAGTACACGAGTATCACAGTAGTGTTTAGTATATCTCTGTAGTACACGAGTATCACAGTAGTGTTTAGTATATCTCTGTAGTACACGAGTATCACAGTAGTGTTTAGTATATCTCTGTAGTACACGAGTATCACAGTAGTGTTTAGTATATCTCTGTAGTACAGTATGGGATGGTGTACACACACCTCATCCTCTCTCAAAGACAGAACAGTGACCGCGTGTAAAAGTATTTTGTGTCGGAGCTCGACTGGTAGCTCTGGACGCTACGTGTAGCCGCTGGCGCTGGCGGTGTCGTAGCGAGGGGCCGCTGGGAGTCCTCACAGGGACGTGGGAACATTGGCCAGGATCCACCGGGATCCGGTTCCACATAGCACACTAACAAGGACGGGGCCACGTTCTCTCAGGGCCTCTCCGTTAAAGACGGGGCGTCATGACGACGTGTTTGTGGAGACTCAACGGGTGGAACGTTGGATAAAGGAGACATTGAGGAAAGACGTAGCTCACAAAACAATGGATAGACCCCTCTCCACACGTCGTCAGTAGCAGGGTCAAGTAACTTCCTGTTCCTGTAGTAGCAGGGTCAAGTAACTTCCTGTTCCTGTAGTAGCAGGGTCAAGTAACTTCCTGTTCCTGTAGTAGCAGGGTCAAGTAACTTCCTGTTCCTGTAGTAGCAGGGTCAAGTAACTTCCTGTTCCTGTAGTAGCAGGGTCAAGTAACTTCCTGTTCCTGTCATTTTAATGCACCCATCATGTTATGAGCTACCCCTGTGTTGGTTCATCCTGTAAAAAGGGTCTTTTGAAGGCAGACGATAATTGCAGCAAAGGCTCTAGAATTGGAAATGAAAATATATATGTTTAGTAGTTATTCCCCCCCTACGATCCATAACTGTTCCCGCCCAAATTCAACATCAAAACATTTCGGTCTTCATTAAGATCTCCTCTTCCGGTTCTGCTGTCTGACCTCCGCGTCGGCCTTCAGACGTACTCCTTGTTGCTGACGCTGGGAGGGCCGGACCGCACCGTGGCCGCCGCCGCCGCCGCCGCCGCCACCGCAGACGGGTACTTGGTCACGTGCTTCCCCCGGCGGGGACAGGAAGCGGCCAGCATGGCCCCGCCCAGCACGTCCAGCAGGGAACCGCCCCACGCGATGAAGATGGCCGCGCCGAACTCAAATCTGTACGGGAGGATGAAGAAGAAGGAGAAAAAAAAAAGCCATTTGACTCCCACCCCCACTCACAAGGGGAGGTCGTGGGACATTTAGTGTGTGGATGGTTTGTCCAGCGTGGGTTCTGGAGGCGCGTACTTGGTGTTGATGGGAGTGTAGGGGTTGTAGAAGGCCCTGATCACGTTGTGGGCGAACCAGGAGCAGGCCACGATGGAACACAGACCTGCCGGGGAAATGTACTTTGGATGGAAGCGTCTGCCAAATGTCTAAATGTAAATGTGAATTGTAATGTTAATTATAGCCGCCGACCAAGCGGCAGCTGATGGCTTGTTGGCACAGCGGCCATCCGTGGTGTGAAGCACTCTGCAGGCGGGGGGTCAGGTCACCTACCAGGTCAGTCCCAGTATCACCAACCAACCACACCTCCCTGACTGGTTCAGGGCGTCCATCAAACCTGTCAATCACACTTGTGACGCTTGACGAATCTTATCTGCAGCAGCGTTCGCTCAGTCACTCAGGTGGCAAGATAATGGTGGTGGTTTCTGTGTTGGATCTAACTGGAGCTCAAAGTCAGTTCTCTTCTGCTTGTTAGTCTTCTTGACGACTGCGTCTCACTTGCTCTGTAACTGTGTCACTTCAATCCTCATCACGTCTTGATGGAGCGAGGCCATCGGTGTCACTTACAGCTGTCCTGATGAGTCCTCTCTGTCCTGATGAGTCCTCTCTGTCCTGATGAGTCCTCTCTGTCCTGATGAGTCCTCTCTGTCCTGATGAGTCCTCTCTGTCCTGATGAGTCCTCTCTTCCACATGTGCTGCTCGCCTCGGCTCGGAACGTTCCACGGCTGAGTTTTGTGTGTGTGCTCTCTGGGTCTGCTGCTGCCGTTTCCTTGAGGTGTGTGAGTGTTGAGTGTAGCTGTTCTTAAACATCATCATTTAAACATCAACCCTGGTTATGTCCTGCAGTGTTGTACAGAAGAGAGGACAGGAGTATGGAGAGGATCCACAACATCTACAGATGTGTCCTCCTCTGCTTGGCTTCTCACTGAAGACCATTCATGTGGAGGCTGAATGACTCTTCAATACTATTGCCAACTTTTCTATTCCAGTGAACTTCTTTCTTTCACTAAATGTATCTTCATTGTTATTCTATTAGGCTTACACACTTTGCAATTATAATTCTATTGTTTTTATTCTTATGTTTGCATTCCAGTTGAAGTCGACATTTCCGAGTTCACAGTTGGAAATTGCAACCGGATGTCCGACTGGGAAAGTCGGAAGAATCTCACGACCCCGACGTCGAAATCCAAGATGTCTGCTCCGGGCATCGACAGCAGTGAAAGCTGCAGTAATATACTGTCTATCTGTGGACATGTTGTCAGCTGCTTCTGGTTCTGGTTGTGGTTGTGGTTGTGGTTCTGGTTCTGGTTCTGGTTCTGGTTCTGGTTCTGGTCTGCATTCAGAGACAGCGAGCACAACAAGTGTTCCTGGACGTACATTTTTATTTTCATCTTGACAAAAATAAAGTCCAAATCAGACAGTGGCTATGAATGTATTTATTGTTTTCCTGGTCAGAGTCACAGCATACAATGTGTAATAATTTCTAAAGTAAACATAAATATCATCACCTTATCTCTTTATATAGATTTTACTTTCATATCTTTTTTTTCATACGTTTTTTTTTTTAAAGTTTCATTATTTAACATTTTCTTCGCCTCAAGAATGTAAAAACAAGACAACAAGAGCAAACCCGTGGCAACCACATCCATCCCAAGGTGTGCACGCGTGGGTGTGTGTGTGTGTGTGTGTGTGTGTGTGTGTGTGTGTGTGTGTGTGTGTGTGTGTGTGTGTGTGTGTGTGTGTGTGTTTGTACGTGTGTGTGTGTGTGTGTGTGTGTGTGTGTGTGTGTGTGTGTGTGTGTTTGTGTGTGTGTGTGTGTGTGTGTGTGTGTGTGTGTGTGTGTGTGTGTGTGTGTGTAGTCTGTTTCTTACGTGTGTGTGTGTGTGTGTGTGTGTTTCTACGTGTGTGTGTGTGTGTGTGTGTGTGTGTTGTGTGTGTGTGTTTGTGTGTGTTTGTGTGTGTGTGTGTGTGTGCTGTGTGACAGAGTACCTAGATATGTGCAAGGTTCAAGCATGTACACCATGTGTGTGTGTGTGTGTGTGTGTGTGTGTGTGTGTGTGTCTGTGTTCAGCCATTCATTGTGACGAAGTGACATCACAGATGGGAGTGTCCACCCAGATGTATGGTGACTAGATCAGATGACCAGCCTACCCCCCACAGAGGACTGTACCAACTGGTGAACTGATCTGGTCAGCATGCCTCTGGGTGGGTGGACACTCCCACTTGTGATGCTCTTTTGTCACAAAACGACATAAATGCGTGTTGACAAAGATTGAGACATTTCATTGAGTTATTTAGTCTGTGCTAAGCTCCTGAAAACCACACCGATGCACCTTCGTTTCAGTTGAGTTATTTAGTCTGTGCTAAGCTCCTGAAAACCACACCGATGCACCTTCGTTTCAGGTGGTTGTACACCAATCAATCACACATCGCCAACGATGACAACAACAATAAATCAAAATGGCGGCTCACCCCCAACCAGCAGGACGACGCCGCCCGTGGTGGCGATGCGAGCCTTCCGCCGGCGGTCGGCCGCCCCGCAGGTGGTGCACTTCATCCCCACGCAGGACACACACAGACCAGCCAGGGACACCACGATGCCCACGATCATCAGGGCCCTGGTGGCCTGCAGGGCCGCTGGTGGGAGGAGGAGGAAGAGGAGGAAGAGAAGGAGGAAGAGGGAGGAGGAGGAGGAGGAGGAGGGGAGGAAGAGGAGAGGAGGAGGAGAGGAGGAGTGGAGGAGGAGAGAAGGAGGGAGGGAGGAGGAGGAGGAGAAGAGAGGAGAGAGGAGAGAGGAGGAGAGAGGAGAGAAGGAGGAGGGAGAGGAGAGAGGAGGAGGAAAGGAGAGAGGAGAGGAGAGGGAGAAGAGGAGAAAAGGGAGGGAGAGGAGGAGGAGGAGGAGGAGGAGGAGGAGGAGGAGGAAGAGGAAGAGGATAAGGTCCCGGGTTTGAACCCCCTAATGTCCACACAAATACACAACCTAACCCCCCCATACCGGGTATAAAACACTCACACACAGGATGAAATATGTTGAGAATCATGAATCTAAGATAAGATAAGATAAGATGAGATGAGATGAGATGAGATGAGATGAGATTCCACAAATGTACTTTGGATGGAAGCGTCTGCCAAATGTCTAAATGTAAATGTGAATTGTAATGTTAATTATAGCCGCCGACCAAGCGGCAGCTGATGGCTTGTTGGCACAGCGGCCATCCGGGGTTCAGGTCACCTACCAGGTCAGTCCAAGTATCACCAACCAACCACACCTCAGCTGGGGTCCTGGTGGTGCTGCTGCTTCTTCCCTGACTGGTACAGGGCGTCCATCAAGCCGTTGAAAATGTTACTTAAGTAAAAGTACAAAAGTATTGGCATCAACTTATTATGCAGAATGTTCCATTTCAGAATAATATACTGAACATATATTATATTATACGTTCCTCGCTGGGGACCAATAAAGCCTTATTGATATGATAATATCATAACGGATTGATTGATTATTGTGGTATGCGAGGGCCGTGGTTTAGCGCCGGCAGGCTGAAACAAGGGGAGCGGATCGGCCTGCGATTGACGCAGCTGTAGGGGATGAGTATCATGAGTATAATGAGTATAATGAGTATAATGAGTATAATGAGTATTATGAGTATAATGAGTATAATGAGTATTATGAGTATTATGAGTATAATGAGTATAATGAGTATTATGAGCCTGATGGTGTTGAGGGACGAGGCCGACTCCATCACCCAAGACGCTGACTAGAGAATCTTTTATTTCTCGTTATTAAGCCGATGGGTGAACCACCGCAGATATTATCGCTAGTTTGCTTTAGTGAAAGTGTTGCTGAGAGATGTGGTCTCCATCCACACCTCCTCATCTCATGCGTGTTACTAAACCACCGTTGGTACATCTCTTCTTCAAGACCACATCTCAGATAGCAACTTGTTCAACTTTTCACCTTTTTGCACGAACCAGTGATAATATCAGCAGTGGTTCACGTAACTGCTGTGAGTACAAGTCAATACAAATCTCAAGGTACTTGCACTTTACTTGAGTATTTTGTATTATACTTCTACTCCACCACAACATCTCTGAGGGCAAATATTTGTATACTTGTTACTCCACAGCATTTACCTGACGGCTCTAGTTGATCAAATATAATGCCACGTTCGGTGGCTTGATCGGGTTCTTGACTGGGAAGGAGTGATCCTAGTCGGATAATGAGTGATTACAACGTAGGTTCACCCATACAACCATCCGTCCGTACCCAGAGAGTGAACAGGGGTCAGATCAATACCATCAGGCTCATTACACTTCTCCCACCACAGGAACATTCACACATGTCCACCGATATCAGGAGATATCAGTCAGATGATGGAAACTCTCGTCCATAGAAGCAGACGCTGGACTGACAGCTACACTCAACACTCACACACCTCAAGGAAACGGCAGCAGCAGACCCAGAGAGCACACACCCACAC
>PIJE02005133.1:0-15000 GCA_002895965.2 Coryphaenoides rupestris | reverse complement strand
TGTAGCCGTGAACCGTGGAAACCGCTTGGCTTGACGTGTCACCGTCTCTATAGGAGGGGAGAGACCCGAAGACACTTTGGCCTCGCGTCGCGTGGCGCTAGCGAGGCCGTGTTTGTTCTGACGAGCCGAGGCCCGGGGACCTCGGGAGGAGGAGGAGGAGACGAGGACGAGGAGGAGGAGGAGGAGGAGGAAGAGGAGGATGGCAGATGTTGGCCTCAGCCTTGGATCGGCCACAACAAAGCAGCGGAGAGGAAATGTCACCGCGGCCTCATCCCCGCAGTCCTGCAGCAACAACCGATGAATAATTGCTCTGCTTTGAGAGAGAGAGAGAGGGAGAGAGAGAGAGAGAGAGAGAGAGAGGAGAGAAGGATGAGAGAGAGAGAGAGAGAGAAGAGAGAGAGAGAGAGAGAGAAGATTAAGATGCGAAGGCACAGTGTGTGTGTGTGTGTGCCGTGTGTGCGTGTGTGTGTGTGTTTTCACGTGTGCATGTGTGTGTGTGTGTGTGTGTGTGTGCGCGTGCGTGTCTACCTCACCTTGTTTTTTCCTCAGAAATCATCTCAATCGAGAGCCCTCGGCGCAGTTAATCAAAGATATTGCTCGATGAAGGGCATTCATCACGGGCAGGTGGGGGGGAAAAAAGGGAAAAGTGTTCAAAAGCACCACGGGGTGAACACCTCAACACGTTGGGTTCAAACCGCCGCTCGGCCGTGAGTCCACGGCTTTTGTGTTTGAAGAGCTCGCCGCTTCACCTCGTGAGGTGAGAACGTGAAGTCGCTTCGTCATCGAAGGAGAAAGAAGGAAGTTGCTCTCGCCACGGCCGACGCTGTTATTGTTTCTGAACACGAGTACGAACGCTAGCGGTGACATTGTGGTGTTTCTCTCTCTCTCTGCCTCTCTCTGCCTCTCTCTCGCCCTATTTTACACAAACTTCTATATCTCTCACACACACACACACACACACACACACACTCACGCCGAAACCCACACACACTCCTCCTCTCCGCCACGAAAGTGTATCACATAATATTGCGCCATCTCAAAGCTCCGACGCTAACGTTAACCAAGAGATGCGCATGAGTCCTCTTCGTCGTCGATGCAGCGATGATGAGTCTGAAAGGTCAAACTGCATATATCAGTGTGTGTGTGTGTGTGTGTGTGTGTGTGTGTGTGTGTGTGTGTGTGTGCGTGTGTAACGGAAAGTTGAGCTCTTTGTAATTGCAGAGTCATGGATCCTGCTGTTGGCTGTTGTTGTGCCCTCCTATAGGTTGTCATTGTGCCCGCGATGCTGATGTTGCGGCGGTGGTGGTGGTGCCAGGTGTGGTGGCGGGGTGTCAGTGGTGGTGGTGGGTGTCGCGCGGTGTGGTGGGTGGTGGGCACTGGCACGGCGTTCCTCCTCGACATTGCGGCGGGTCGCAGTTGCTCCGGTATCTCTGACGACGATGTTGGTCCTGCTGGTCCCGGGCTGCTCTGAGCCTCGCGCGACTCCTATTACTTTTGTCAGCGGGAACTGCGGGTCAGGACCGCAGCAGCAGATGCCCGTGTGATTGTTCCTATCGCGATGGCGTCTGCTTTCACCTCCTTCCCTCCCTCCCTCCCTCCCTCCCGTCCCTCCCTCCCTCGTCTCTGTTACCCGACGCTTGACATTGTGCGGACATCCAGTCAGACAAAAGTTGTCGCGCCGAAAACACCGGAAACTTATGGCGACGCGTTCCCTTCTTTTTGACAGGTCGGTGGATCGGATTGCGTCGCTGTTCTGCCGCGGCTCGGTAGCCAAGATGCGCTCGTATTGTATTGTTGTGTTTGTTTGTTTGTTGGTTTGTTTGTGTTGCCGCTGTTTGACAAGGATGTTGAGACATGGCCTTGTAGCCCTCTCTGCAATGTGTGTGTGCTCACGCGCTCACAACGGAATCCATTTTGCTCGCACGACAAAAGAAACAAATGAAAGAAACGTGAAGGGAAGTGTAGCCGTGAACCGTGGAAACCGCTTGGCTTGACGGTGTCACCGTCTCTATAGGAGGGGGGAGGACCGAAGACACTTTGGCCTTTGCGTCGCTTGGCGCTTGCTCGCTCGCTCGCTCGCTGACGCTAGCTATCTGGCGAGGCCGTGTTGTTCTGACGAGCCGAGGCCCCGGGGACTCGGGAGGACGAGGAGAGGGAGGAGGAGGAGGAGGAGGAGAGGAGGAGGAGAGAGGAGGATGGCAGATGTTGGCCTCAGCCTTGGATCGGCCACAACAAAGCAGCGGAGAGGAAATGTCACCGCGGCCTCATCCCCGCAGTCCTGCAGCAACAACCGATGAATAATTGCTCTGCTTTGAGAGAGAGAGAGAGAGAGAGAGAGAGAGAGAGAGAGAGAGAGAGAGAGAGAGAGAGAGAGAGGAGAGGGAGAGAGAGAGGAGAAATCAGTTTTGTTTTTCAAAAGCAAAAGACAGACACTGAACTGAATTACAGTACGATATGAACGTGACACCAGAGAGGCTAGGAAACTGCAGAGGGCATTTTGAAAGATGAAATAATCGGATTTGTTATATTGTGGGCCAAATACAAGACACACACAACCACCACACCACACACACCACACACACACACACACACACACACACACACACACACACACCACACACAACACACACCACCGCCGCATGCTCTGGAAAACGAAATGTTTCCTGTCTGGTGTGTTCCAGGAGAAGGCCCACGCCACACTGTACTGGGTCTCCAGATGGATTCAGCAGTCGGGGAGTTGGGCTGGTGGGTGGGTGCTGGGGGTCCCCACGGTTGCTGTGGTGCTGGTGGTGGCTGGGTGGCGGGGTGTGGGGGCCCTGCGGTGGGTTAATGGGGGGGGATGCTGTTCCGGGATTGGCTGTCGACGGTCGTGTCTCGAAGGGGAACGGGGGGCGGGGGAGGGGGGGGGCGGGGGCGGGGGAGCATGGAAGCAGGCTTTAATAGAAACGCGCCATTGTCGCCCATTATGTTTCATAATTTCCGACGACGAGGGACTCAAAGGCGCTCGGTGTACCGGCGGTTATTAGAAACACCCCCCCATCACCCTCTCTCTCTCTCTCTCTCTCTCTCTCTCTCTCTCTCTCTCTCTCTCTCTCTCTCTCTCCCCCCTTCTCCCACCCCAATGATGCGTGTCAGTGAAGCAGCAAATTAACACGAGGTGACGGAGGCATGTTTAAAGGCTCAGCGAGTGGAGGGGTGGAGAAACGGGGACCACCACCACCACCACCACCACCACCACCACCACCACCACCACGGAGGAGGAAGAGGAGGAGGAGGAGGAGGAGGAGGAGGAGAGATAGAAGTGGAAGACAAAGAGTGACATGTGATGTGGAGGACGGGGTGTGGAGGGAGAGAGAGATGTTGGCATTTTCCACCCTCGTCATTCATTGGTGGAGGAGCCTGCAGTGCGTGGTGGTGGTGGTGGTGCTGGTGGTGGTGCTGGTGATGGTGGTGATGGTGGTGGTGGTGGCGGAGGTCCTGTCTGAGCGCCCGCTATGCACGCTCGGTCGTCAGGGCTTTTGAGTTGAGGATAGCAGCAGCTTCTCTCCCATCGTGAGGGAAGATTTCTCAAACCGAGCGTTCAAGCTGTTCTGTTCTCTTTTCCCATTTCCATGTATTCATTTAGCGGCTGCTTAAATCCGACAGGACTTTACCAGCGAGGCGGACACAATTAAACCCGTGCTGCCAATCTTGGCGCCACGGCTTGGCATTAGAATTGAAGTGCAACGTTGAGTAGGTTTCCCGAATCCAATTGGAGTTCTTGGCTTTGGTAATCAGGAGTCTGATTTTGCGCGTCGTTGGTTAAGTACGCGTCATTTGAGTGGCGTATGTCAAAGTAAGTCAATATACTGCAGATTGATGGCTGGACAAAAGTTATAGGGTTATGCTACAGGGATAGAGTTATGACAGTCAAGGTGGTGGGTTTACAGGTGTCAAAGTGGGAGGGGCCAAACACAGCCCATCGTGTATGACCACTATCTACCTTTTAGTTTTGAAAGGAAATACCCACGTCTCCCTCTTGTCTCAGTGTACTTGACCCCCTGTAACCCGTTGACCCGAGAGGCGGGAAACCACCTCCCAAGTGAAGACACCTTAACCTCCTCAGTATTCAGCTCAGCCACGCAACATCAGACCTAGCCTCCTTAATCCTGAAACATCCACCGTTTCCTTTATGGATTAAAAGGAGCAGGAATGCTGTGTAACCTTAATTGGTGGAGCTGCCCCTGCGGGCATCAATACTGAAAATGGACGGGCTCATTATCCACTGGGATTACCCCCAAAAGGAACCAACCCTCTCAGTCAAACAACGGTGCGATCTATATGTTTTGCATATGCATGGGAAATACATTGGAGGTGATTTTCATTATGTATTCATTAATTTATTAATGAATTCATTTTTTATTGCCGCCCAGGAATATAGTTTTATGTTCATAACCCACTCCTACTACCCACTAGCCGTTATATACCTTGCTTCACGTAATACCCACTACTGTACCTTGGGTATACTTGAACCATTTAAACCACGTGATCATATAAACGTATATAGACGTACATACAGTATATAATGAAGCTTAAAGATGTAGAAACGTTAGACGTACGTATGTAATAAAGCTTAAAGACGCTTAAAGAATACACCAAAAAAAAATAACAGCGAAATATGCAGCGACAGCATTGTTCTAATCGCTTTTCAAATATTGCCTCAGAGGAATAAAAAAAAAGAAAAAAGGGAGAATCTCATCGCGGATCGTGGATCCAATTTATGCTCCGCTCACCGATGGCTTTCATGGTCCACTTCCCATCTAATACAGAAAGCACAGATTATCCGCTGAATGTCTGGGTGCTGCACACCCTAATTATAAAAACAAATTGGGAAAACACAACTTGTGACAAAAAAAATGTGGCGTGTAATTTGTCGCCGCCCCCCCCCACACCCCCCAACACCCCCAACACTCCCAACACTCCCAACACCCACCGTCCCCCATCCTCTCTCTCGGAGTGTTTTCTATTTAAACATTTATTTTGACTCCCATGTCACGACAAATGGCCCCCGAAAAGCGGTGGTTAGCACCGTGGAGGTGTGGTGGACTGTAGCCGTACGTTCGGCGCGACGACGCGTGGAACTAATTGAACGGATAGACTGTATGTTGATTCATCTCCGGAGCGGGATTGCATTGCGTTGCGTTGCGTTGCAGTTCAACAAATCCCTAATTAGAGGAATAATTCGGAGCGAGCGAACATGATCTGTAGGACCGTGATAAAAATGACACGAGCACCGTTATACATTTACATTTACATTTAGGACATTTGGCGCATTTTGACGCTTTTATCCAAAGCAACTCACAATAAGTTAATTTGTGGAAAGAGCGAGACAACAATATGTCGCTGATGGTACATAAAGATTAGAATCGAATACGTTTCACGCATTCATAATTGCGAGGTTAACGGAACAAGTGTCAAGTGTTCACAATTGCTAAGTCGACAAAATAGTAAGGATAAGAACAGTCGGGTTAAGAAGAACAGAAGTACCATTTTAAGTCCCGTACCAACATTCAGATGCTACCACGATGCTAAGTCCTACTACAGGCTTTGGATTAGATGGATTTGTCTTAAGCATCGCATGGTTAAAAGACGACAGGTTAAAAGGAATCAATCCAGTTGAGGCGAATGGTCTATAAAATTCAGCTTCCGGCTTCACATATTTTTTTGGCGCGCTGCTTGAAAAAGATGAACGGCGCTGCAGAGACATCAAGTGTGGCGTGACAGCGGAGTTCGGGTTGTGAAACAGTCAGGGGCCCCCGCGGATCCGGAGGGATTTGAACCCCTCGTCGTGGGGGGTCAGGGGGTCCTTTGTCCTTAACACACACAGTTGTCAATGTAGTGTTTTTCTGTGCGCGTGTGTACACCGCATACACACAACATCAGACAACGATAACCGGCGGAACCGCAGGATTATCTTGCGCTGCGAGGACCTCGAATTAACACTCCCTTGGGATTCCGCAGTCGAGAAATAATACGTCGACGTCTTGAAAACGACTGTCTGTGTGTATTTGTGTGGGTTTCGAGTCAACTGTGTGTGTGTGTGTGTGTGTGTGTGTTTTTGGCCATCATCTGAAAAGACAAGATACGGCTATGGCTAACCAAGAGAACACAGAACAGAAGTCCTCATAAACGTAAAAACTACTCGCCAGAACTCGGGTATTGGACTCTCATTCCTTTCCACAATACTTGGTCCGAGGGTTTCAAGTCAACAGTGTGCGCCAGCGTCTTGTAAGACAAGATGGCGACGGCTAAACAAGAGACCACGGAACAGAAGTCCTCATAAACCACTATACTGTAGTCGCCCAAGCGGGAATAAAAAAAAAAAACGAGCAACGAGCCAGAACTAGAACTGGGGAATTGGAACTCTCATTCCATTCCACAATCCTCGCTTGAAACTACGCCCCCAAGTGATGTGATTCTTCCACCCACCGAAAGGGTTGCAGCAGGAGGAGCCAAAGCACATGGATGAAGATGTGCATCCCCCACCACCTCCACCCCCTACACCACCTACACCACCTACACCCCCCCACCGGGTAGAGGGGGTCTTAGTGAGAGTCGAGCCTCCCATAGACTGAGCTCCGGAGGACCGGGGGGGACTCACCGCCACCACACACCACCACGGCCACGCCGGGGGAGACGGATGCATCCTGCCACTGTTTAAATTGGCTGTCAAAAAAAAAACACTGCGGCCTGGAAAGTGGCGACGGCTGGGAAGTCGGAGACGGGACTGATGATGGGATGAGGAGGAGGAGGAAGAGGAGGAGGAGGAGATAGCGAGCGAGTGAGGTCAGGGGAGGAGGGTGGGACTGGGGGAAGGTCAGTGTTAAATGCTTGTACCAAAAGGAGTGGAAATGGAGGCCAACAAATAAATACAAAAATTCAACTCGAGGGACAGGAATGGATGCCCGGATGCCAGGGGGGGGGGGACAGCGGCGTGCTGGACGGCCAATGAAGATGAATAGCGTGGGTCACTTCCCATTAGGGTGTAGGGTAGGGGGGGGTGGGCGCATAGCTGTATGGATGCGAGGAAGAGATAGTATATACAGGATATTCACTGTCAACAAATAAAAATGCAATATCTCACACACACACACACACACACACACACACACACACACACACACACACACACACACACACACACACACACACACAGACAGACACCGCCAGCCCAAATATTTTCCCCCTCGCAATCACCGGCGATAATAGTCGTCGACACGCTTCAAATGTTCTGTTTTTTATGAAAAGACGAGATCTTCGTCGAGGTCTCCCACGCTCCCTGAAATTGTAATCGTCGATGATGAATGAGTTGGCTTGGCTTCAAAACCACCCCAAAATATACATAATATATAAAATAAAAAAAATAAAAAAAAACGAGAGAGAGAGAGAGAGAGAGAGAGAGGGGGGGGGGTACACACACACACGAGAGAGAGAGAGAGAGAGTATTAAAACCGAAATAATATGAAGGATAACATCTCGCTTTCGTTTGACATTTTGAATCTCCATTTTTAATGCGGGGAGTCTGGACGGCCTTGGATGGCTGTTTAGCATATCGGTAACCGTTCCCGGGGTGCTGGTGGTGGTGGTGGTGGTGGGGGTGTGTGTTGGTGGTGGAGGGGGTGTGTGTGTGTGTGTGTATGTGTGTGTGTGGGGGTGGGGGGGGGGGGGGTATAGCCTGCAGATATCCGGTGCATAGGGAGGAGGATGAGGATGAGGATGAGGATGAGGAAGGGGGGGGCAGAGAGTTGGCGTCTGTCTGGGTGGTTGGGGGGGCACAGGATGGATGAGAGGAGGAAATGAACGGGACACGTCACGCCAGCCATGACAAGGACAGGACGCCAAAAACAGCCAGCAGAAGACAGCCAGCAGCAGCAGCAGCCAGCCAGCCAGCCAGCCAGCCAGCCAGCCGGTCTACAGCAGCAGCCCTGCCAGCACCAGCGAGGAGGAGGAGGATGAGGAGGAGGATGAGGAGGAGGCGGTGGCGGTGGCGGTCCCTCTGTCCTCCCTAACTGGCACCTGGCACCATTTCTCCACACCCCCTTGTTTTTTTTTGCAGCCGCCACACCACCAATTAGGGGTAACTTTCCCCACTCCGGCGTGTGTGTGAGTGTGTGTGTGTGTGTGTGTGTGTGTGTGTGTGTGTGTGTGTGTGTGTGTGTGTGTGCGCGCATGCCAGAGGTTTCAACCTATCGCACTTCACGTGGAAGATAAATGGCCGTCGATGTAATTGTTTGAACCTGTTAACCTAGAGGCAGGAAGTGATCACATGGCGGTTATTGAGAGGTCTCCCGCTTTTTTTTTTGTTTCTCTCTCTCGTATCGCGGGGGCCGCTTTCGGATATATTGACGCGCAGCGGTAATGGCCGACCGGAGGGCCCGGTGGTGGTGGTGGTGGTGGGGTTGGCGTCACACACACACACACACACACACACACACACACAGGGTATAGTCACATGGCACATTGCGAAGCTCATCACACTGCACTGAGGCATGGCTGTTCGTATGAGCTGCCCACCGCCGCCGGGGGCGAGGGACGAGGAGGAGGAGGAGGAGGAGGAGGAGGAGAAGAAGATAGAAGAAGAAGCAGAAGTGAATCGCTACTAACGTCTCCTGTCTCTGCCGGAAATCGATGCGCCGCCACCGCCGCCACCACCACCACCACCAAAGAAGACGGCAAAGATAAGACTGCGCGTTTTGGAGAGACAGTACGGGGTACACACACACACACACACACATGGCCACAACCTAATCTCGTCTAATTGTCTAACGTGGGATATTGGAATTGATAAAAGCGAGGGGAGGGTGGTTATTGCGAGCGCAGGTTGCGGCAACGGCGCAAATTAATTATTGTCGACGCTTAGTAACGGCGAATAGCCATACGCACGCATCGCTGAGGCCCCCGCCGGTGAACGATGGGATGCCAAAAGAGGTAATTTCCTCTTTCTCTCAAGCTGGTGTGTAATTGTCTGTGTTGCAGGGGAGAGAGAGAGGGGGTCTTGCCAGGGAGAGAGGGGTCTGTGTGTGGAAGCCATCTCTCCCACCGCCCCCACCCCCCCGCCCCGCCCTCCCCTTGCTCCCACTGACAAAGACTTTAATTTACCCTAATTATACAGATGGATTGAAATATACAGCAAGGCAGGGAATCACTCCAATTATGCAGAGTTGATTAACACTTGGACGGCGTACAGTAAGGGGGCCGCCGCCATTGGCGCTGGGAACCGGACCGCGCAGGGAGTCCAACCTCTACGGTGGGCCTTTGAGTTAAGACCCGGACTACAGATCTCAGCCTACAATAACGCGAGTCCTCCGCCGCGAGCTAGTTGTGTTCTTTTAGTCGAGATCCGAGCTGCAGATAGCTTACTGCAATAAGATAAGATGAGATGGAACTTTACTCATCGCGAAGGAAATGAATGGAGATAATCAATAGGCAAGCGACCACCATTATCTCCGTATTTCTAGTTAAAATCTGGACGACACACACAATAACGGGGCCGCTATTTTCACCACTAGCCGGGGTTTTTTCGCCTGGTTCCTCCCAAACGACTGCTGGAGGAACAATTTCAAGCCATTGCAGAGGCATATTGAAATGCTCTCCGTGGACATATTCCACTGCAGAAGCACAAAAGCAATATACAGCTCGCCGCTCCAGTGCCTACGGAAGCATTTTTCTGCTGCCGGCAGGAGCGGACAACTTCCTGGTGTAAAAATCTCATAGTTTCTCGCCCCTAATGAAGATGGATCAATGCTATTCATTTACTGACAGCCGCACAGGACAAAACCCATTTCCTGTGCTGTGTCGTCGCATTCAGCCGCTGCATTTATGCGCTGGGGTAGGGATACAGATATATATATATATATATATACTGTATATACACACACGAGCGCATGTGAAGAATCGTGGCTACAAAATAGAAATAGAACTACAAAATAGAAGTAGGACTAGCAAAATAGAATAGAACTATAAATAGTAAATTCTGTGTAAATAAGAATAAAATAAAATATACAACAAAAGTATACCATGGGTGAGGCAGTACACATATAAATCAATGTACTAAAATATACAGTGTTATATTGCTGACATCACAGAATGTCACAGAATACCTTCTCAGACAGTCAACACTAGGCACCAGCAATTAGCACCAGGACTAGCAGTAACACTAGCACCAGACCAGCACTAGCAGTAACACCAGCACTAGCACTTACTACCCAGCACTAGCTCCAGCAGTAACACTAGCACTATTCACCAGGACTAGCACTAGCAGTAACACTTAGCACTAGCACTTAGACATTGATGCCAAACTTGTTTCAGCAGCTTGATGGCCTGACTGTGGAAGCTGTCTCTGAATCTGCTCGTGTGGCACTTGATACTGCGGTATCGCCTGCCTGATGGTAGAAGTGTGTACAGTTCGTGGCTGGGTGTGGTTATTGTCTTTAATAATCCGTTTGGCCTTGGCCACGCACCGGCTGGTGTATATATCCAGGAGGGAGGGAAGCTCACCTCCAACGATGTACTGGGCCGTCCGCACCACCCTCTGTAGTGTTCTACGCTCCAGTGCGGTGCAGTTCCCGTACCAGACGGTGATGCATCCTGTGAGAACACTCTCGATGGTACAGGAGTAGAATGTTCTGAGGATGCGGGGGCACATGTTGAATTTCCTCAGTCGCCTGAGGAAATACAGGCGTTGTTGGGCCTTTTTCACCACGTGTGTGGTGTGCGTGGTCCATGTGAGGTCCTCGGAGATGTGCACGCCGAGGAACTTGAAGCTGCTGACCCTCTCTACTGCAGCACCGTCGATGGAGATGGGGGCGTGCTCACCTCTCCGCTTCCTGTAGTGGCTCGATGGCTGCGGTGAGGGACGGACCGGCGACTTCCTCAGGCCACCAGCACCACAACACCAGGGTCCTCTGGCACGACGAGCATCCCAAGAACACCAACTCCGTCAGAAGACACACACACACACAGGATTGAGGGGTGATGAGATTTAAAAATGCAGGCCAGCTGACAGCCCATTGTACTAGCTATGAATTGAACCGCTGTGACTGAATGTGATATAAACATGACTCAAAATATTGTCATCCTTGTTTCTACTAGGACTCTTATGCACGGCCTACATCTCCCAGTGATCTAAGGGCCAGACTCAGTGAAGCCTTGGCTAGGGTGGAGAGTCTGGAAAGAGAAGAGGAACGCCAAGGATGGGGAACAGAGGGCAAAGAACACTGTGGTCAAATTTGGTCATAATTATTATAATGTACAACTACGTAATGGTCCTTTAAACATGCTGACAGTGATGTGTATAACACTGGTATTGTCTTACACTTATGTCTGTTACTGCAAATAAAGTAATCTTGAATTTGGAATCAGTCTGTTGTGTTTAGTATTTATTATACTGGTACTTTTCATCCCATATTTTTAAGAGGAAACAGAAATCCCTTCACTTCCCTTCATCAGTCAAAATGTCTCCAGACATTCATCACTTAGTCCTCATATGAATATTGATCAAACAAAATATGGACAACTGACTTGCATAATATATTGGGCATATTTATAATAGTACATGCCCAATATATTAATATATTATTATTTTGAATAGTACAAGCCTACTTGCATGTTTAACATTTTTACCCATGAAATGTTATTGTATACAATAAAATATTGTCTATAATTTTCTGTCATGAGTACATCTATCATTTCACTGCTAAAAGAAAAAAGCAGACTCACTGCAGTTGCAGTGTCTTATTATGTTGATTTGCAGGACTTTGTTCATTTGTCTCAAGATTGTCAATTATTAGTAGGCTACTTAAATTAATATAAATCATTTAATATAAAAACGATTAATCAAAATCAGTTCAATGTAAACCGTTAGTGCTTTTTAATTCAGAAAAGCCCCAGTTTCCAAGTGTACTTGTATTTGTTTACAGGGCGGACGCAGCAACGGGCAACACAGCCAATGCGGCGTCTATGTATGTCTATTGATCGTAGCCTATGGCCGTACACAACCGCACATAAATCTGTGTGTGACACATTAAATCCGTGTGGTGAACACATTAAATCTGTGGTGAACACAGTTACATCCGTGTGTGAACACATTAAATCCGTGTGTGAAACAACATTACATCCGTGTGTGAACACATTAAATCATGTGTGTGAACACCATTTAAATCCGTGTGGTGAACACATTAAATTCTGTGGTGTGGAACACCATTAAATCCCGTGTGTGCCGCAGGGGGAAATTCCTGCTCTTCTTCTGCGCACTCGACTTTTGACTCGATAATGACGTCATAAATTAAAGGGTTACATTTTATGGAGCCAAAACGCTAGAATAACTGCCTCGTCTCCGGTGGCTACAGGCTAATGCTCCACCCAACAAGCAGCAGCAGATTCAGTCTCTTGTTCATTTAAAGTTCTTCATCTTACCAGCTGTGATGTTGTAGAAGGATCAGGTTCTGCACTTTTTGCTGAAGGTCTCAGCGGCGTCTTAAAGCATCAGTTCACACAACCTTTGTTTGTTTAATGTCTTTTAATGTGCGCTTGTCGGTACTGAGTCCGTCCCTCTCTATGGTCCGTGTTGGAACGCGGCGGGAGCAGATTAGTTCCACCCAGCTGATCCCAATTTCTTTATTTGTTTGTTTTTGTTTGTTTCTTTGAGTTTATATTTCCTCTTCTTTATACAAAACTCCAATTTGACTCAACAGTATGAGGATATGATAATGTCTATTAATTGACAAACATTGTTTTAAAGTGCTCTTATTGATAAATGTGATTTAACAGAGGTAAATGGCAAATGTTAACCATATATGCGGTCTATATTGCTTGTAATTGAGATAAAGTAAATATCTGTTAAGTATTTTTTACGTAAGTTGTTATGGCTTTATTGATTTAAAAACTCAATGATGCGGTGGGTCCACCAGACCCGCAGACATTGGATGAGAATCAAAAACATGACCTGAACACAAGGGTTAATGTGCAATGTCTAGGTCACAGATAGTCTTAATCTGTAATGCTGTCTTTGCCGTGGATTTGAGTTGGGCTGGCTGAAGCTGTTGGCAGAGGTCTAATGGTTGGTCCAGCAGATGAGGTCATGGCTGATTGTGTCATCGAATGCCTCCCAGCTCATGAAATTTGGAGTCAAAGTGAAGCTAACTAGCCCACGCTGGGTTCAATCTCATGTCCTTTAACTTACAAGGACCCACATACCGAAAGAAGCATGTTTCTGAGGTCAACGGTTCCATGGTTCCAGACCTGATTTAATGACAGCGCCATCATGTATCACGGTCATCTTTTTACCTAGCACGTTGTCCTTCACACACTTCTTGGAAATAAGAATATTTCAACAAACCTAACCCTACATCCAACCCCAACCCCAACCCTAACCCTAACCCTAGACCCAACCCCAACCCTAACCCTAACCCTACCCCACCCCAACCCTAACCCTAACCCTAACCCTAACCCTAACCCCAACCCTAACCCTAACCCTAGCCCTAACCCTAACCCTAACCCTAACCCCAACCCTAACCCCAACCCTAACCCTAGACCCAACCCCAACCCTAACCCTAACCCTAACCCTAGCCCAAACCCCAACCCCAACCCTAACCTTACACCCAACCCCAACCCTAACCCTGGTGAGATATCAACACCTGAGCTGACATGGTACAATTTGGTGGTGTCCTCTTAATGTCCAGTCCGCTTCAAGTCCCTAGCTAATTGTGGCAACAAGTTATAAACACTTGAACATTTTGCATATTTTCTTTCCTTTTGATATGCCATTTTGTCCCGCCATTTTGGAATATATCTCTTAGCTGTTAACACCCTATGAGAGGACCTGCATCCTACATGTACATGAGCCATTGCAGAAAAATCCATCATGGTGGACTTTATGGGTTCTTGAGGCAAATTTGTTCCCCATGAGGAAATACACAAGGATACCTGGTTTCATAAAGTTTCATCAACGGGTGGAAATGGCAGCATTTAGAAATTTCCATTTTGAATCGGTTACTGTAGCGCCACCTATGGACGAATCATAGTCATTCTTTGTGGCATAGTTACTCATGGTCTGTAGTTTGGACATGGTCATTTATAGCATTTTTGGTCAAGGACTTTTTGGGCTATTTGACCAAACCAAGGAAAAGAATAGTACGAGAAAATAATAATAATAATACCAAATACAATAGGGTTCCTACTACGTAGGACCCCTAATTACTCAGACTTCAGGCAGTAATCTAGCGGGGTTTTTTGCCATGCAGCTTTTCCTTATTTAGTCTTCCCCAACCCTCGCCGCCTGCTGGCGACGCGTTAACACGGAGCGGTTAAGGTGATGTAGATACGGCGAGTAAGCGCCCAGGGCACGGTGAACAAGATAACAGTGCCCTGCGGACGTGTGCGTGTGTGTGTGTGTGTGTCCGTGTGTGTGTGTGTGTGTGTGTGTGTGTGTGTTATTGGACCGATGCGTATTCATAGACCGTGTCCGCGCCGTGTTCTATCGATTATTATTTTCCTACCCCTCAAAAAAGACTAATGAGATCCAGGAATTCCACTAGAAAGGTTAACACAATATTGAAATGTCAGGAGATTAATGATATTGTTGGGTGTTTTTTTTGTCGTCCTTCCTACGGGTCCCGAGAGCGGGAGCGGGGTGACAAATGTCTTGCCCTTTTCACTCTCTCTCTCCCTCCCCGTTTGCCGATCTCTATATCTCTCTATCTCGATCTCTCATCTCTCACTCTCGCTCTCGCCCTGCGTCTCTCCCTTCCTCTCGCTAACTCGCTCCGTCTTTGTCCATTTCTGTTTTTATTATTCTCCCATCTTCCCCTCTCTCCCTCTCTCCCACCCACACCACCCTCTTCCTTTCCCTTCCCTTTTCTTCCTCTTCTCCTTCTTCTTCCTCCTCCTCCCCTCCTCCTCCTCCCCTCCTCCTCCTCGTCTTCTTCTTCTTCTTCTTCTTCCCTTTGTCTTCATCTTCGTTGT
>PIJE02005132.1:4299-20758 GCA_002895965.2 Coryphaenoides rupestris | reverse complement strand
GTGTGATGGATCACCGTGAGTGAAACGCGCGCCAACACAAACTGTGTTTACCGCTCATTGCTCAGTTCCCATCTCAGACACCTCCTTCATGTCAGCCCCTGTCCAGGAGGAGCTTGGGGAGGAGAGACATGGATCTGACACCACAAGCAGCAGTAACGCTACCACACCCCTTCCCTTACTTTAGCGATGTGAACTAAATACACATTGTTCCATTGGAATGCATGGAGTGACACTTCTACACCTTAGCTGAAATATTGAACTCCCATAACATACATTTGCAGAGAACTTTAGTTTGCTGTATTGCTTTTATATATTCTTGTATTATTGTATGTTTCTACTTGTTCCTGCAGATTCCATAATGCTGTAAAGTTCATTGAATACAAATTGCACAAGTAGCACACACTACTTATTGTGTTCCTAGAAAACACAAATGATCCTTCCGGAGAAATATATGGGTCTGACTAATGTCTGAAACGCAAACAGTTAACATGAGATTCATATGGAATTCAGCTGTTGCATCTTATTAGGCAACAGAAAAGCTTTCTAAACCTAGTCCCATCTGAGTCCCATCAGCCAGACCACTTCATAGACCATCCATACTTCATACTCTTAACACCAACCAACCTGCATGGTTTACAAACTACACGCATTTCAGATCCACTGACAAATAAAAACACCCTGCATCGCACAGTATGAGGCGTGATCTCCAACTCAAAGGAGGTTTTTATGGCATCGCGGGGTCAGCCGTGGTCGGCTCATTTCCCTTCAGGAAGACCTGGAAATGAAGATTTCCACAAGGAGCCCCTCATGAATATAGGCCACAACTCCCGGGAGTCGGTCCAACTAAACTCCAACTCCTCCATCTTAATGTCTTCTGTTCCTGCCACAGAAGCCCGGCTCACCGCTGTGATGGTTGGAGGGATGGTGGGGGCGGGGGTCATAGTCGGACAGAACAGAATGTGATTTGGCCAGTGACAAATAAAAGTGACACCATGGTCAAATGCATCTGTGGATAATGAATTAGCCCATGGACGGTGGTATCCCTCTTATAGATATACTATATATATATACTGTATATATAGATATATATAATAAGAGGGATATATAAGAGGGATCCAAAGTATTTCATTTCCTGAATGCATGGCATTGAAATAAATGTCAACTGTGCAGTAAATACAGCATACAAACGTTATGCCTTTTAAAATAGCACTACTGTAGTGTATTGTCCGGACATACCATGGGGGCGACTTCCTGTCGGGGTGAAAGAATCATTTGTCAATGACATCACCAAAGCTAAGGCGCAAGGAACTCCCAATGTAGACCACAGGGCTCTGTAATCCATCAACTACATCACTTCAATAAACAACTCAGGGTAAGAGAATGTCTAAAAAAAATGAGATGAAAACCAATCTCGTTTTGAACTCAGCACGGGCTACAACACGTGTAGTGTGGTTTACAACAGAAGCACTTAAGGGTAATCAGCGGCAAGTTGTGTCAATGTACTGTCTCGCTGCAAAACACCACTCCGCACAAGGCACGTGTGTTTTCAACACCAAGAGAATTAAAAAACCCCAATAAACCACAATAGCTAAGCGTGTCAAGTTTTCACGGACATGAAAACGATGCGCATGCGGGCCGGAGGGGGATTACTGTTATTATGCTGTTGATAACTCTGTGGAAAGCAAGCTCTTGCGTTAAGTGAATGAAAACCCTTTGATGGGGCCTGTTAACTCGCTGGGTGGCTGGGTTAAGAGCATGCTGTGTGTGTGTGTGTGTGTGTGTGTGTGTGTGTGTGTGTGTGTGTGTGTGTGTGTGTCTCATCCCCGATTTGAGTGTGTCCTCCAGTGCAGGACAAAGTGCAGCCACGTCACTGGGGAGCCAAGAGTGGAAATAACCGAGGTGCATTGACCCCTGGCTCTCTGGCTCAGGGGCAGGTGCTAGGTGGGTGGGTGGGCGATGGCATGCCGCCCGACTAGTGGCCTCTTTTGGACGATTCTGGTTTGGCTCATTAGCGGCAGGATGCGTGCGAGTGTGACTGACTCACGCGCTCGAGAAAATGTCAGACTAAATGACGCTTAGCGAGTGCATCAAGTTCTGTCATGTGAGGTAGAGGTGCTGCAGGAGGCAGGGAACGAGCGCACCAGTAGGATGACTACTTGCTGCTACTGTAGAGCTGTGAGGATCACCACTACCGTGAGCATTCATCATATCTTCATATGGTTTGGCACATCATTATAACAATACATATGTTGTCATTATACATCATTCTGTTGATGCAGAATGATGTAGTCTAATTTAAGTATCCTGAGAATTATGTGCTATAAATTATTATGGTTGAATATAATTTTTTTATTATTTTAAACATTAGAACAATCTAAAGCTTGATTATCTTCTGAAACAATTTTGAAATAATTGACACATATAATGTAGTGCATTCATATACATTACATTATATGATGGATTATAAGTGGTCATATTGGTCATACCGGAAATTGAGTCGACTAAACAAGCAGCAACAACTGAATTTGGGGGCTTGGGAGTACCCAGGACATTGGCACAACACCTATTACACCTATTCATTATTTCAGGAAGCAGGTCTGCAGCCGACAAAGGGCCTTGGGCGAGGTCTTGCTCCAGAACACTAACTAGCCAACTTTTACCAATGCTAATTCTTACAAGTCCAATTAAACAACAAAAGCAGCGATGCAAACTGCAGAGCAGCATCTTTCGTGCTAGTCACAGGCCGATACTGCTGAGAGGAGAACAGACTGGGATAAAAGGGGAAATATATTTTTTTGCCATGGTGTGTTGATTCTCAATTATCCTTGTTTCTATTTTGATAAGTGCTGACAACGACGCTTCACCCAGTGCAATGAACTTTTGGAAAGGAGTTTTCTTTTCCCTCTCCCCTTTACCAATCCATCATCACTCCTCCTCCTCCTCTACCAGTGTCTCTGATACAGTCTTGACATTTCCCAGGTACTTACTTCAACAGCAGTTTCATCGCTCAAAATACCTTGCTCAAATACTTCAGCTTGTCAGGTGCATCTGACAGAACCTTCCCCTTCCATTTCCCACGCCTACCCGGTAGTCTATCCCGAGAATGATCAATGACATTTAGATGTGGAGTTAAAAATAGTTCAGAGGAAGCGTTTGGACGGGGCTGATGAGCGGTGGGAAACCGTCTGACGTTGTACCGAAGGGCTGCGTGGGCCATGGATGGTGTCAGACCTGTTTGTGTCTCTTGTCATTTCCTCGATTAGCCTCGGCCTCACCCGGACCAAAGCACCTCAGGGACAAAAAAGAAAAAAAGAGAAGGAAGAAAAACAGATCTGTGCTCCATTTCAGCCTCTATTAATACCACCTCCAAAGCAAGAGTTTTTAATAGGTCTTCGAAAAGGCTTCTGATGAGGGCACCACGTGCACCGTTTTCGATTAAGATAATTAGCCGTCGCTTGGCTAATTGACAGCGTGGTGGAGGAACATACTAACCCACCGTGATGCTCATCACGGGTCTAGGAGGAGAGAGCACCTTCCCTGACCCCACAGTGGAACAAGAGAACAAACACCACAGTGACCCGCACACTGCACTTGCTTCCAGGCCCAATTAAAAGTGGCACCACTAATGAGGTGGTTGGGTAAATAGACACATATGAGCACTGATCAATGTAAGTTGCAAGTTCTATTTGGGAAAAAAAGCATACAGGGAGTTCTGTTTGTCTGATCTAACTATAGCTGTGTCCAGCAGCAAGAGACATAGATTTTGAGAAGAAAGTTTGTATCAGAGCAATTCCTGATGGTGCATAAATATTCTAATGAATATGCCCTGCTCCAAGTTATGCTCTGCTTATTAATATGAGTGATATCAGAATGACTTTCATTCTGAAAAATTTGACAACTGTTTAAAGCCATATGAGGATATGAATTTGCAGTAATCTTGCTTTCAAACTTTGCGGTTAGAAACCTATTAAAGTGACTCTCTGTCGACAATGTCTGCCTGTGTCTGAAAAGGCACGGATTTGAGGCCCTTCCGTGTATCAATGCTTCATACTCAAATCCGCCTCAAATCTCCAGGATTAAAATGTTTAATGTAACAGTCAATCAAGGTCATCGAGGATTTCATGAGACTGCAACAGTCCTTGTTAGAGCAAGATAACAGTAATAGGTGAGGTGGTCTGTTATTTGGCATGTGAAAGATTGCGAGAATGCGGGCAGCCTTGTGGCACAAAGGGCATTTCTTCAGTTTCTTCAGTTCTTCAGTTCAGACTTCAGTTCTAATTCCTGCTCAGGATCCTTTCGACCTGGATTGTGTCTGGTGACATCGGGTTTCATCCCCTCATACTCTGGTTAACTCTCTCGGGTGAGTACTTGCGGGTGAGGCTCCTTAGGTACGAATGGTGAGTAAGTCTAACATGTGGTAGACTGTAATTCCATAGTTGCACTTCCATACAAAACTGCAATGCTCCATTGTCAGTGATCCAGGAAGAGTAGAGGAAGAATAAGAATGAATGCATTTATTAGACATAAAGATTTTGCCATCCTCAACCTTTCCATTGTGAAGCTAGAGTCATTTATCATGCTTAGCAAAAGTAGATCATGAAATAATTGTATTTATGAGCATCAGACGTCTTTGAACAGCAATCAATACACTGAATTCAAAGAAAGGAGATCGAGGACAGAGTATCAAACTTCATTAGTGTCAGTTAATGAGGAACAAATGGAATGGAAAGACCTGCATATTGCTTCAACTCTTTACATGCCACCCTATATGCTAACTGTGAAGCTTCCCTGATTTCCCAACAGAATTCCGGACAATAGTTTCACACATCTGTGCTGTGAAAGCTAAGCACGCAGAGGCTTATCGGATGAACAAGTTTCTCATAAAACATAAATGTGAGCATAAGAGCCAGCCTGAGACCTCAAAGACACCCAGCCTGGACATCAAAGACAAGCGGTTAATCCACCAGCAAAAAAGCAAAGGGTGCCAGGACTTTAGTTGTCCTGGATCTTTAAAACAAAAAAGAACCAACATCAAAACCAAGCAGGGCTAAAGGCGATGCCCTGAGTTAACAACAACCTGCTGGTTACCATGGATACACTCCTTTGTGTCTACAGTACATTAATGGAGACATATTGCAGAAAAATCGTGTGGTTTGCTATTCGATGGGCTCTGCAACTTTTAGAATCTGCCTGCTTCAGAGCTTGAAAAGGCAACATTAATGGCAATATTGAAATGGAGATTAAGGAACATGAAATAGATTCAATTCAATAGAGATGGAGGAGCATTGTATTAGACTTGTATCAGACTCAAGTGGAGAACAATATCACTGACTTTAAGACGCCATAATTAACCCCACAGCTATTGCTGGGATATCTTCAAAAACGATTTTCCCTCCTTAATTAGTTCTCCAACCAAATTGTATTTCTCCCAAGCAATGGTTTGCAATTGGCCCCAAAAATATAAAGAACATAAGGATACTAATGCCATTTAGAAATGAGGTTCCTGCTTAGCATATAGAGCTCATATAGTGCAGAAGTGGATATCCTTCTAGGATGCAGTATCTTAAGAACAGAATTCAAATGTGAAATTGGATTAAACAAAAATGACAACCTCTTTACAGGATAATTCTAACGTTTAGTTTTCTATTATCTCAAAGGGATCGTTTACTGGACCAATATCATAACTTGTTCTTTCATCAGAATCAGTTAAGAGGTTCAGAAGTTCATCAGTCCTTGGTAAAAACAGCGATAAATCATCTAACAAACTCACCTTTTCATTCAGACAAGAAATTAATTAAGTAGAATTTGTTGGGGTGAAAAAAGTAGCACAAGCTGGTCATTGTAGGTCGTTTATTTATCACTCAGTCTTTGCTTCAAAAACTTCTGCGTTCATAAATCAAAACGAGATACATAAACATTTCAATCTAATGATCCAGAGGGCATTCTCTTAGTGCTGTTAATGACGGCCATATTTGAGCTGAAACAGAAAACACACACACACACACACCAATTGTGTGTGTGCTTCAAACATACTGATGAGCACACAGCAAAGCACGTCGCCAGTAAGATGGAGGCTCTTCAGATTCTCCGCATGCGTAAAGAAAAGACGCAGACGCAGCATGCCGGGCCTGAAGACTAAAATGAAAGTCAGACTGAAACACACGGGGGATCACGAGCCTAAATTATTGCATTGTGTCCTATCCTATTGGTGTGTGTGTGTATGCCAATGTGTTTGTGTGCGGTGGGTAATGCATGCGCGTGAAGATTTATCATTTATTGGTCCAGTAAAACGTGTGAGTGAGGGCGAGATTAACACCCGGGTAGAAACGCTTTTGTTGTTGTTGCACAACGCAAAACCCAATAATTACAACAACACCATCTGACATCGCTGATCCTGGAGATCAAACTTTGCTCCATCAGCAGAAAAAAGCAACTGTAATTGTAGAAAATAATCTATCTTTACAAGCGACAGGCACGGCATCATTTCGAAGCGCGATCCCGTCGGGGTACACAGAGGATACAGTAAGTGCAGGGCACCGGCATCAGAGACACCCCAACCACAAGATGTAAAGCCTTCAGCGTGGAATGGCTCTGACCTTGTGGCACACAAATGTTGCCTGTCCGGCTATCTATCTAAAGCTAACACACACGCACACACACGCGCACGCGCACACACACACACACACACACACACACACACACACACACACACACACACACACACACACACATCAAGTAGAGTAACATGTTCTAGGACGCTGGTACGAGAAACTAGTAGGTTATCCAATGTACGTTTGGCAGCATTTTGAATCTATTAAAGAGGATCCAAAAAATGTTATTCAAATGCAAACTGTGTCAACAGCAGCTGTCATGTCTCAGCACTCGGAGGTGATGATGGCACTCATTCTCTCAGTACTCAGTAGTGCATTTTCGTTGTTCTGCTTAAATTGAATGGTGCTGCATTTGTTTTATACACGGAAAGGCGTCATTCACATGTATGTTAACTTCTGAACCAGTCAAACCCTTCGACATTCTCTGGGATCTTGTAGTGATTAGATGTGGATACCATGCAATAATAAGACAGATAAACAGAGCTCTCTGGTCTCCACAGAGACCGGCCACTGTTTGATTTCATTGATCTGGGCCTATTTTAATCATTTACGGTATATTATCTGGCAAATTGAATACAGATGTGGACATGAATGGACGCACTCGTCATATTGTGAAGTGTAGTGGCGATTTAGTGGAGGCGTTGTCGCCTATAGATGACTGTGGGAGAAAGCCAATTGATTATTTTCAAGCATTTCAACCAAGCAAAAGCCACAAAAAAACACAAGAGGCATATATATGTGTGTGTGTGTGTGTGTGTGTGTGTGTGTGTGTGTGTGTGTGTGTGTGTGTGTGTGTGTGTGTGTGCGTGTGCGCGTGTTAGCTTTAGATAGATAGCCGGACAGGCAACATTTGTGTGCCACAAGGTCAGAGCCATTCCACGCTGAAGGCTTTACATCTTGGTGTTGGGGGTGTCTCTGATGCCGGTGCCCTGCACTTACTGTATCCTCGTGTACCCCGACGGGATCGCGCTTCGAAATGATGCCGCGCCTGTCGCTTGTAAAGATAGATTATTTTCTACAATTACAGTTGCTTTTTTCTGCTGATGGAGCAAAGTTTGATCTCCAGGATCAGCGATGTCAGATGGTGTTGTTGTAATTATTGGGTTTTGCGTTGTGCAACAACAACAAAAGCGTTTCTTCCCGGGTGTTAATCTCGCCCTCACTCACACGTTTTACTGGACAAATAAATGATAAATCTTCACGCGCATGCATATACCCACCGCACACAAACACATTGGCATACACACACACACACCAATAGATAGGACACAATGCAATAATTTAGGCTCGTGATCCCCCGTGTGTTTCAGTCTGACTTTCATTTTAGTCTTCAGGCCCGGCATGCTGCGTCTGCGTCTTTTCTTTACGCATGCGGAGAATCTGAAGAGCCTCCATCTTACTGGCGACGTGCTTTTGCTGTGTGCTCATCAGTATGTTTAAAGCACACACACAATTGGTGTGTGTGTGTGTGTGTGTTTTCTGTTTCAGCTCAAATATGGCCGTCATTAACAGCACTAAGAGAATGCCCTCTGGATCATTAGATTGAAATGTTTATGTATCTCGGTTTGATTTATGAACGCAGAGTTTTTGAAGCAAAGACTGAGTGATAAATAAACGACCTACAATGACCAGCTTGTGCTACTTTTTCACCCTTACAAATTCTACTTAATGTAATTTGTTGTCTGAATGAAAAGGTGAGTTGTTAGATGATTTATCGCTGTTTTTTCCAAGGACTGATGAACTTCTGAACCTCTTAACTGATTCTGATGAAAGAACAAATTATGATATTGTCCAGTAAACGATCCCTTTGAGATAATTAGAAAACTAAACGTAGAATTATCCTGTAAAGAGGGTTGTCATTTTTGTTTAAATCAATTTCACATTTGAATTCTGTTCTTAAGATACTGCATCCTAGAAGGATATCCACTTCTGCACTATATGAGCTCTATATGCTAAGCAGGACCTCATTTCTAAATGGCATTAGTATCCTTATGTTCTTTATATTTTTGGGGCCAATTGCAAACCATTGCTTGGGAGAAATACAATTTGGTTGGAGATCTAATTAAGGAGGGAAAATCGTTTTTTGGAAAGATATCCCAGCAATAGCTGTGGGGTTAATTATGGCGTCTTAAAGTCAGTGATATTGTTCTCCACTTGAGTCTGATACAAGTCTAATACAATGCTCCTCCATCTCTATTGAATTGAATCTATTTCATGTTCCTTAATCTCCATTTCAATATTGCCATTAATGTTGCCTTTTCAAGCTCTGAAGCAGGCAGATTCTAAAAGTTGCAGAGCCCATTGGATAGCAAACCACACCACATTTTTCTGCAATATGTCTCCATTAATGTACTGTAGACACAAAGGAGTGTATCCATGGTAACCAGCAGGTTGTTGTTAACTAGGGCATCGCCTTTAGCCCTGCTTGGTTTTGATGTTGGTTATTTTTTGTTTTAAAGATCCAGGACAACTAAAGACCTGACACCCTTTGCTTTTTTGCTGGTGGATTAACCGCTTGCCTTTGATGTCCAGGCTGGGTGTCTTTGAGGTCTCAGGCTGGCTCTTATGCTCACATTTATGTTTTATGAGAAACTTGTTCATCCGATAAGCCTCTGCGTGCTTAGCTTTCACAGCACAGATGTGTGAAACTATTGTCCGGAATTCTGTTGGGAAATCAGGGAAGCTTTACAGTTAGCATATAGGGTGGCATGTAAAGACGAGTTGAAGCAATATGCAGGTCTTTCCATTCCATTTGTTCCTCATTAACTGACACTAATGAAGTTTGATACTCTGTCCTCGATCTCCTTTCTTTGAATTCAGTGTATTGATTGCTGTTCAAAGACGTCTGATGCTCATAAATACAATTATTCATGATCTACTTTTGCTAAGCATGATAAATGACTCTAGCTTCACAATGGAAAGGTTGAGGATGGCAAAATCTTTATGTCTAATAAATGCATTCATTCTTATTCTTCCTCTACTCTTCCTGGATCACTGACAATGGAGCATTGCAGTTTTGTATGGAAGTGCAACTATGGAATTACAGTCTACCACATGTTAGACTTACTCACCATTCGTACCTAAGGAGCCTCACCCGCAAGTACTCACCCGAGAGAGTTAACCAGAGTATGAGGGGATGAAACCCGATGTCACCAGACACAATCCAGGTCGAAAGGATCCTGAGCAGGAATTAGAACTGAAGTCTGAACTGAAGAACTGAAGAAACTGAAGAAATGCCCTTTGTGCCACAAGGCTGCCCGCATTCTCGCAATCTTTCACATGCCAAATAATGGACCATCTCACCTATTACCATTATCTTGCTCTAACAAGGACTGTTGCAGTCTCATGAAATCCTCGATGACCTTGATTGACTGTTACATTAAACATTTTAATCCTGGAGATTTGAGGCGGATTTGAGTATGAAGCATTGATACACGGAAGGGCCTCAAATCCGTCCCTTTTCAGACACAGGCAGACATTGTCGACAGAGAGTCACTTTAATAGGTTTCTAACCGCAAAGTTTGAAAGCAAGATTACTGCAAATTCATATCCTCATATGGCTTTAAACAGTTGTCAAATTTTTCAGAATGAAAGTCATTCTGATATCACTCATATTAATAAGCAGAGCATAACTTGGACCAGGGCATATTCATTAGAATATTTATGCACCATCAGGAATTGCTCTGATACAAACTTTCTTCTCAAAATCTATGTCTCTTGCTGCTGGACACAGCTATAGTTAGATCAGACAAACAGAACTCCCTGTATGCTTTTTTTCCCAAATAGAACTTGCAACTTACATTGATCAGTGCTCATATGTGTCTATTTACCCAACCACCTCATTAGTGGTGCCACTTTTAATTGGGCCTGGAAGCAAGTGCAGTGTGCGGGTCACTGTGGTGTTTGTTCTCTTGTTCCATTGTGGGGTCAGGGAAGGTGCTCTCTCCTCCTAGACCCGTGATGAGCATCACGGCGGGTTAGTATGTTCCTCCACCACGCTGTCAATTAGCCAAGCAACGGCTAATTATCTTAATCGAAAACGGTGCACGTGGTGCCCTCATCAGAAGCCTTTTCGAAGACCTATTAAAAACTCTTGCTTTGGAGGTGGTATTAATAGAGGCTGAAATGGAGCACAGATCTGTTTTTCTTCCTTCTCTTTTTTTTCTTTTTTGTCCCTGAGGTGCTTTGGTCCGGGTGAGGCCGAGGCTAATCGAGGAAATGACAAGAGACACAAACAGGTCTGACACCAGCCATGGCCCACGCAGCCCTTCGGTACACGTCAGACGGTTTCCCACCGCTCATCAGCCCCGTCCAAACGCTTCCTCTGAACTATTTTTAACTCCACATCTAAATGTCATTGATCATTCTCGGGATAGACTACCGGGTAGGCGTGGGAAATGGAAGGGGAAGGTTCTGTCAGATGCACCTGACAAGCTGAAGTATTTGAGCAAGGTATTTTGAGCGATGAAACTGCTGTTGAAGTAAGTACCTGGGAAATGTCAAGACTGTATCAGAGACACTGGTAGAGGAGGAGGAGGAGTGATGATGGATTGGTAAAGGGGAGAGGGAAAAGAAAACTCCTTTCCAAAAGTTCATTGCACTGGGTGAAGCGTCGTTGTCAGCACTTATCAAAATAGAAACAAGGATAATTGAGAATCAACACACCATGGCAAAAAAATATATTTCCCCTTTTATCCCAGTCTGTTCTCCTCTCAGCAGTATCGGCCTGTGACTAGCACGAAAGATGCTGCTCTGCAGTTTGCATCGCTGCTTTTGTTGTTTAATTGGACTTGTAAGAATTAGCATTGGTAAAAGTTGGCTAGTTAGTGTTCTGGAGCAAGACCTCGCCCAAGGCCCTTTGTCGGCTGCAGACCTGCTTCCTGAAATAATGAATAGGTGTAATAGGTGTTGTGCCAATGTTCTGGGTACTCCCAAGCCCCCAAATTCAGTTGTTGCTGCTTGTTTAGTCGACTCAATTTCCGGTATGACCAATATGACCACTTATAATCCATCATATAATGTAATGTATATGAATGCACTACATTATATGTGTCAATTATTTCAAAATTGTTTCAGAAGATAATCAAGCTTTAGATTGTTCTAATGTTTAAAATAATTAAAAAAATTATATTCAACCATAATAATTTATAGCACATATTCTCAGGATACTTAAATTAGACTACATCATTCTGCATCAACAGAATGATGTATAATGACAACATATGTATTGTTATAATGATGTGCCAAACCATATGAAGATATGATGAATGCTCACGGTAGTGGTGATCCTCACAGCTCTACAGTAGCAGCAAGTCATCCTACTGGTGCGCTCGTTCCCTGCCTCCTGCAGCACCTCTACCTCACATGACAGAACTTGATGCACTCGCTAAGCGTCATTTAGTCTGACATTTTCTCGAGCGCGTGAGTCAGTCACACTCGCACGCATCCTGCCGCTAATGAGCCAAACCAGAATCGTCCAAAAGAGGCCACTAGTCGGGCGGCATGCCATCGCCCACCCACCCACCTAGCACCTGCCCCTGAGCCAGAGAGCCAGGGGTCAATGCACCTCGGTTATTTCCACTCTTGGCTCCCCAGTGACGTGGCTGCACTTTGTCCTGCACTGGAGGGACACACTCAAATCGGGGATGAGACACACACACACACACACACACACACACACACACCACACACACACACCACAGCATGCTCTTAACCCAGCCACCCAGCGAGTTAACAGGCCCCATCAAAGGGTTTTCCATTCACTTAACGCAAGAGCTTGCTTTCCACAGAGTTATCAACAGCATAATAACAGTAATCCCCCTCCGGCCCGCATGCGCATCGTTTTCATGTCCGTGAAAACTTGACACGCTTACTATTGTGGTTTATTGGGGTTTTTGCGTTTTTAATTCTCTTGGTGTTGAAAACACACGTGCCTTGTGCGGAGTGGTGTTTTGCAGCGAGACAGTACATTGACACAACTTGCCGCTGATTACCCTTAAGTGCTTCTGTTGTAAACCACACTACACGTGTTGTAGCCCGTGCTGAGTTCAAAACGAGATTGGTTTTCATCTCATTTTTTTTAGACATTCTCTTACCCTGAGTTGTTTATTGAAGTGATGTAGTTGATGGATTACAGAGCCCTGTGGTCTACATTGGGAGTTCCTTGCGCCTTAGCTTTGGTGATGTCATTGACAAATGATTCTTTCACGCCCGACAGGAAGTCCCCCCATGGTATGTCCGGGACAATACACTACAGTAGTGCTATTTTAAAAGGCATAACGTTTGTATGCTGTATTTACTGCACAGTTGACATTTATTTCAATGCCATGCATTCAGGAAATGAATACTTTGGATCCCTCTTATATATCCCTCTTATTATATATATCTATATATACAGTATATATATATAGTATATCTATAAGAGGGATACCACCGTCCATGGGCTAATTCATTATCCACAGATGCATTTGACCATGGTGTCACTTTTATTTGTCACTGGCCAAATCACATTCTGTTCTGTCCGACTATGACCCCCGCCCCCACCATCCCTCCAACCATCACAGCGGTGAGCCGGGCTTCTGTGGCAGGAACAGAAGACATTAAGATGGAGGAGTTGGAGTTTAGTTGGACCGACTCCCGGGAGTTGTGGCCTATATTCATGAGGGGCTCCTTGTGGAAATCTTCATTTCCAGGTCTTCCTGAAGGGAAATGAGCCGACCACGGCTGACCCCGCGATGCCATAAAAACCTCCTTTGAGTTGGAGATCACGCCTCATACTGTGCGATGCAGGGTGTTTTTATTTGTCAGTGGATCTGAAATGCGTGTAGTTTGTAAACCATGCAGGTTGGTTGGTGTTAAGAGTATGAAGTATGGATGGTCTATGAAGTGGTCTGGCTGATGGGACTCAGATGGGACTAGGTTTAGAAAGCTTTTCTGTTGCCTAATAAGATGCAACAGCTGAATTCCATATGAATCTCATGTTAAATGTTTGCGTTTCAGGCATTAGTCAGACCCATATATTTCTCCGGAAGGATCATTTGTGTTTTCTAGGAACACAATAAGTAGTGTGTGCTACTTGTGCAATTTGTATTCAATGAACTTTACAGCATTATGGAATCTGCAGGAACAAGTAGAAACATACAATAATACAAGAATATATAAAAGCAATACAGCAAACTAAAGTTCTCTGCAAATGTATGTTATGGGAGTTCAATATTTCAGCTAAGGTGTAGAAGTGTCACTCCATGCATTCCAATGGAACAATGTGTATTTAGTTCACATCGCTAAAGTAAGGGAAGGGGTGTGGTAGCGTTACTGCTGCTTGTGGTGTCAGATCCATGTCTCTCCTCCCCAAGCTCCTCCTGGACAGGGGCTGACATGAAGGAGGTGTCTGAGATGGGAACTGAGCAATGAGCGGTAAACACAGTTTGTGTTGGCGCGCGTTTCACTCACGGTGATCCATCACACTGTACAAGTAGCTTTTTAATTATCTCTATAACCCCCTTTGTCGGGGGCAATATGTCGCGTTGTGTAATTCAGCGTCCTCTGTGTCTTGCGGTCGTTACCGTCTAATGGACGTGCTCACCCCCCCCCCCACCCTTCCCCCGTGATCAACAAGAACTGTACGCTCTTGTTATTGCTTTACCCCCATTACCCCCAGCTCCCAAAACACACACTTTCTGTCCTATGTCTTGTGGTTCCAGGCTATCATTAATCCCACCCTAACCTGTTGGTGCTAAGGAGAAGCCCCCTCCAAATTAATGCACAGAGACGCCTCGGGAGGTGGCCGTTACTCATGGCTAGGGCTGTGTCCGTGTGTGTGTGTGCGTGTGTGTGTGTGTTGTGGGGTGGGTGGGTGGTGTGTGTGTGTGTGTGTGTGTGTGTGTGTGTGTGTGTGTGTGTGTGTGTGTGTGTGTGTGTGTGTGTGTGTGTGTGTGTGTGTGTGTGTGTGTGGCAAAGCTGAAACACATGAATACTGATGCTGAGTGTATTTCTTCTGTCCTACAATCAACGCAGTTTCTTGTTTGTTGTGGACGGCTATTTTACAATGCCCCAAAAAAATGTTTAACATTTTAACCCATTAATAAGACAACATGTTGCTGACACCACTAAGGCTGAAAAAAGCCTGCAACTGCAACACAGAAAGTCGTAATATATGCTCACCCCCCACCCACACCACTCATCGAACACACAAGCATGGAGCAAGCCTTGGTTATTAAAAATGGCTTACTGGGGCTCCGGCGTGTTGTCTGGAAGCTTCCTAATGATGGAATTGCTAATTTGATGACGCTATCGCGGCAGGGGCACCAGAGGAAGGGAATTTGACGGGCTAAGAGCAAAGCCCTGGCAGCAGTGATGTCGGTCTGGCCGGCCAAGGATAACAGGGGAAGCGGAGAGTGAACTTCATTGAGCCTGTCGATGTGCGGGGAACATACAAACAGTGCAGCGCTGTGGAGGTCTGTGGTATCTGGTGGCATCCTGCAGAGGCTTTGCCATGAAGAACCTTTTTACAGAACAAGCTGCCGTAAAAGCAGGGCCCGCCCGGACACCTGGATACAGCCCGCCTCAACATCTTGGACCTGCAGCGATGAGCCTCTTCCTGGAGGCTGCACCAAGCAACACGGCCATTTTGCTTGGCTTATTTCATGCTCAGTTCAGCTCTGTGTGCCTCTGTCTCTCTCTCTCTTCTCTTCTCTCTTTCTTCTTCTCTCTCTCTCTCTCTCTCTCCCTCTCCTCTCAACGTGGATTCATATTATATTTGATTTGACTGCCTGGCAGACAGATTGTGTTCATTGTAGCATTGCAGTCATTTTCTAGATTGATACCAATGTTTTTAGGGTTTTTTTTTTTTGTCTTTGATGGGATGTGTTCAGAAACGCTATCAGCTCAGCTCACCACAAGTGTGCCTTTCTCTTACTTCCCTGAACATTTGTCACTCTGGCTTATTCAGGTACTGATTCCTGTCTGTTTATTCTCATCAAGTCACGCTTCACTGCATCAGACTTTTGCATGATTTTTGAACGACTTAAAAAATAACATTTTCAGTTAAATGCCCGAAAGTCCTGATGAATTGGGTGTGTGGTGTTCAGGAATGAGTACCTGGTGGTGCTGTCCATGGGCCTTTCTCACCCCAGCCACGCACATATGTGAAGAATGTTAACAAGTTTGTGCTAAGTTTTTCTCCTCCCCTGTTGCAGCTTAGTGCACCCTGGAGGTGTCTAGGAAGTCAGGCAGCTCTAGCGTTCAGGTTGAAAGTACCCGGCTTCAGGTTCTGATCTCCTGCAGACATCCTATAAGCAGTCCTCTTTAGCCAGGAAACTAAGAGTAATTTGGCTGACCCAGCTGAGCACCGAGGTGATTCTGGATTTAAACACCAGACCTTTTTTTTTGGGACTGTACTCGTAACCCCCCCCCCCCGTGTTCTAGACGAGCTCTCTCTTATCTTGTGCTGTTCTTCTAGCTTCCGATCATTCAATTTCACCCCGCATCTTAACACACTCATTCACACACATCCCTCACATGCCACGACACACGCACACAACACAACCACATAGCTTGCCCCGTGGCAAACACAAACCACGGCGCGATGCCCCACCGTTTCCGATGTTGAAAATTGACAACAGAGGGAGGTGAGACAATTTGGATTTGGGTGTCTAATTGGGATTCGGAAAACACGAAGAACCTTTATTAGATGGTGTGTTGTTTCCGTGTCCTCCCGGGAGGCCGCACACAGGCCCTGACGGTCTTATCATCTTGGTTTTTGCGGATTTGTCAGGAGTATAAGAGGGAGAAAGAGTTGTTCTTTTGCCCGGCATTGGAATGTATCACCTCCCCTTCCCTCTTTCCAC
>PIJE02005131.1:0-12897 GCA_002895965.2 Coryphaenoides rupestris | reverse complement strand
TTTGAAGCACATAAAAGTGCGATATAAATGCAATCCATTTACCATGTAATTAATTAGAGGCTTTGTAATTAATTCATCGAAATGAATCGCATATCAATATTTGACACGAGAAGCAAAATTTTTCAATTGAAATGGATATTTTTAACCTTTCGCGTTTTAACATTGTGGTTTCCCCTTCCCAGGGCCAATGTCTCGGGCCTCCTGACCCAGAAGGAGATGCTCCCGGTTCGCTCCCTGGTGCTGGGGGACGTCAGCCGACCGGGCCCCCGGGCAGCATACAGGCTGGGGCCACTTCGTTGTCATGGAGAGAGTAGGTCCAGTTCAGAGAGCCTGGTGGTCGGTCTAGCTGCATAGTGTTAAAGGTGCTGTCGATTAAGATTTAAGAGGTACTATTGTGAGTGTAATTTGTTAGAAACGGCATAGCCAACTGTCAGCTACACGTGAATAAAATGCGTGTCAGAATATCTGTTTTGAGTTGAGGGCGATTGGACTGGATTTCCCAAACCAATCAAGGAAAAGATGTAATTGATTGGTTCAGGGAATCCATCCTGCATGTGCCTGAAATGCTACACTTCTCAATGGCAGAAAAACATAGGGAGGGAGGGAGGAGAGAGACGGGATCTGTTACTCACAGCAGGTTAATACATTTATTAATTTGTGTAAAATTTTGATTAACAAATTAATAAATGTATTAACCTGCTGTAGGTAACACTGGGAGAGTGTTTAGATTCTAAACACCAGCTGATTGTATAACTGGAGATCTTGTTGGTGGATCATTAGTAAGTACGAAACAAATAAAGTTGTGGCACAATTTGTATTCATCTTTTGTAGAGAACCTGTGGAATGCTGCTTCCTTCGACAAGGAGACGTCATACCTTCACTTCCCGACGTTCCACGCTGAGCTGAGCGCAGACATCTCCTTCCTGTTCAAAACCACCGCCTCCTCTGGTGTCTTCCTGGAAAACCTGGGCATTAAGGACTTCCTCCGGATTGAGCTTACCTGTAAGCAATGCTTCTCAAATGACGGATAGTTGAGCGTGGAAGTGTTAAAGGTTAGATTAAAAGTGTTGTACTATTGTTATACTCAAAGATGTCAAAGATGATATTCGATTGGGCCAATTGGATGTTCATTAAATTGGCATTCATTCTAAAAAATTATTCTTAATAGATACTAGCCTATTCGAAATGTGCCTGTTCTAAGTATGCCCCTGCCCGTTCAAAAGGGGCCGATTGCGTGGCCTCTTATATTGCTGCTTTCTCGAGAACCGCTCACAAAAACAATTGACACTTCAGTTCCTTGGGTCATCAGCTGTAAACCTTCCAAATGTGAAGTCGATCGGATAAACGGTTGTCGAGAAAACATGCATACATACAGAGATTCCTCTAATTATGGCGAGATTTATAAAACTATTATAGATGCGTCGATTTTTAAAGAACAGTTCCTGAAAATATCTAGACCTGACCGACGCAGTGTGCGGTTGTGTTTAGCATCTTGCATGTTCTTGGATGTTGGTAGAGCACTTAAAATGGTACTTATGTTCTTATCTTGGCTATCTTGCTGTCAACCAATAATGAGCACTTAAACTTGTTCTATTAATCTAGCAATTATTAATGCTTGAAACCTGTCCTATTCTAATCTTTATATAGCACCAGCGATATATTGCTGTCTCTAATGCCAAACATAAACATAAATGTAATGTACCTGGTCCCTTCTTCCTCCCCAGCTCCCACAGAGGTGGTCTTCTCCTTCGATGTAGGCAACGGACCGACGGACGTGAGGGTGATGTCGAGCGGCTCGCTGAGCGACGGCCGGTGGCACCGCGTGCGGGCCGAACGCAACGTGAAGGAGGCGTGGCTACACGTCGACCAACTTCCTGTTTCCGTGCGCCATGCTCCCTCCGATGGACACACCCACCTGCAGCTTAACAGCCTGCTCTTCATAGGTGTGTGTGTGTGTGTGTGTGTGTGTGTGTGTGTATGTACTGTATGTGTGTGTGTCATCAATTGCCATTATAGTATTTGTAATAATCAAGACCTAAGTGATAATGAAAGGAACTGAATAGATTTGTCATATCTTCATACATGCATAGCTTTCATTCATATTTCTACTGTTACATTCAAAGTGCTTTGGAACAAACTGGTGCCTTGTGTTATGGTGTGGTGGTAAGACCCAGGCGCACAGCAATGGAGGAGGCGTAAGATCAGGTTCAAGCCCAGAGGGGCGGTTTAATAAAGTAACACAAAGGGGTTGCCACAAAAAAGGGATGCCACAAAAGTAATGGGAGGAAAATATAGGTGCCACAAAAATAGTTGCCACTAAATAATAAAGTCAATGTGCTCATGGGAGCTGTAGAGGGTTGTAGGTGGAGCAGGGTGAGGGCTCTGCAGATTAGCACGACTCAGCAGAGGGGGTCCGGGATGCTGGAGAGACGAGGAGGAGAAGGAGGGTGAGTGATAAGCTGGAGAGACGAGGAGGAGAAGGAGGGTGAGTGATAATGATCACAGGTAAGGCAAAGGCAAAAAACAGGGTTGGCACAACAACTGCGTAAAGTTTAGTTGGCGAGAGAATAAGGCACTACAATCGCTAGAGCAGAAAGTAGGCTCAGGGCTATACGTTACCACTCGTAGTTTATGGTAAGATCTGGCGCTGAGTGGAGTGCAGGCCAGGTTCTTGTAGGGTTGACGGTGATTGCAGACAAGGGACAGGTGCGGTGATTAGGAATGAGGAACAGGTGAGCAGAGGCGTGCTGTGGAAGCGTCATCGCCGCTCCGCCGTTGCGCATGACGTGCTGGGAACGTCGGGATCCGACTCAGAGAGGTGAGAGAAGTGGGAGGAGCCTGCCGAGAGGACAGAGCCAGCGGGGGACGGGGAACGTGAGAGCCTGGTGGCCAGGGGGGAACTCAGGGGATCCGGAACGCCGTATGCCCGGTCCGAGGCGGCGCGCAGAGAAGCGTGAGGGCGTGTAGCGGGAGGGGAGAGGGGCGGACGTGGAGGTGAGGATGGGCGAGCTGTAACAGCCTTGTATCATGTAAGAATTACACTGGAGAGTAGGAGGGAACCAGACCTGCACCTCACTTCTGGAATAAACAGAATAAATGAGGTATACTGAATGTGACAAAGTGATGTGTACCATTTCTGTTTTGTAACCTCTGCATCTCTGAAAATGAGGGTCTTCCTCAATGTTTCTCCTAATTAAATAACAAAGCAATGGTTAAATAAGTAACGTTACTTTTTAAACGTAACTCGTTATGACATAAGATTATGTGTATATTTGTTGAATATTTTTGCGTTACCAAAAATTAAAATCACTTTGCGAAACCCTGTGCATGTTATATGGGTGTATTGCCCAGCGGGCGCCTAGCGTACTGTATGTCTACCTTTGCACGTATTGACTCTACCATCATCACATAGCCTCGTCTACAGCCCATAATCTCTGCAGGCCAGTTACAGAAACAACAGAAGCAATATTCCCTTTACTTTATTCATGATTACGTTTGGTTAGGACATCAGACAGATCATGAAATCAAGAGGGTACCGGAGCTCAGACGCTTGTTATCACCCGGGCACAATTAGCATTTGACTGTGACGTTCTTGTCCCTTTCACACGCAAATTCAAAATAATGTGAATACTTCCACAAGTGTGCTCGTCCTCTCTGCTTTCTCGCTAGCGGGGCTACACATGCTCAGTATGCAGCTATCCGCCAAGGATTGGGAACGAGACCGAGTGTGAATATGATGGGGGATTGTAATAGTAACGGATTGCATATTTGGAAAGGCAACTAAATAACGGGAGTACTCTGATTGCACAAATAGCGCTTCGCTCAAGTACTCTTAGCGTTACTCTGTAAGAATTTTCTTTGTAAAACAAGTTACTTTGTATCAAGTTACTTTGTGTCACGTCACTCCCATTAGTGGTCACAAAAAAGCAAAACAAGCTTCCATAGCAAGTGTGCTTCCATGTTGTGATCTAGCCAGGCTCGGTGGAACATGGGGCAGCTTGGGGCTATTCCAGGATTCACTGCAGCACCAGTTAGCCTATTGGAGCTCTGAGTGTTTGCATTACATTTTTACAATAGCTGCTTGCTCAGCAAAGTTCTCCAACAATGTGATAGGTTGCATTATGTATAGGTGCTAATAAAAGCATTTCATGTTTTCTTCAGTCTTATGTATCCCTGGACGTTCTTGGTTGGTGAAAATAAAACCACGCGAAACGTGAAAATAGTTTCACTTTAGTCATGTTCTTCATCGTAGCACTTGCATGAGCCAGTGGGTGTGTTTTGCAGTCACTTTGCAACAGATTTTGGGCCAAAGATAACCTGCCCCATTAGGCAGCCTGTCTCGTCCTGTCAGCTCCCGATGAAAGCCTGCACATTGAATTTAATCTCACTGGACACACGGTTCCCTCCACCAGCATGTTCATCCTCTCTCATCTTTATCAGCATAGTCTTCTTGAAACTGCCGTGGTTTAATTGTGAGGACTAGGATTAGGGTGCCAGTTTTTGACACAGAAAACATTCTGGATGTGTCAAGTCAAGTAGACAGGTTGAGGTTGTCCTATTAAAAGGCGATGGCAAGCTATAACTTCAGAGAAACTGAGTTGATGTTCCTGACCGCGACATGTTCATGACACACATATGAAGCAGTACTCACTTATGTTAGAACATAGGCGGGATGGTCATAGTATTACAGCATGCATTTGTCACACATATTTGTACAGAGGGCAACTGACTTTCTAAACGTTCCCTGTATATCGTGAGACACAAGAGACTTACACATGATGACCTGATTAAGATATGACCGAGACGATTATGATAAATTAACAGGAGGTTAAGAGGGTTGAGGGTTAAGTAGGCAGATCTGGTTCCAAGCTCACTGAATATATTGGACCGTCGATCGCAGTCGATTTGTTGATTGATTGAAGAGGGAAGGCGGACAGAAGGATGGGAAGATAGAAATAAGAGAGAGCAATTGTGTGTTCATGTTGGAGTGTGGGTTAGTGAAAGAGTTGTCTCTGTCGTCCATTCTTCAAGGAGGCACAGCATCCAGACAGAAGGGCTTCCGGGGCTGCATCCGCTCGCTGCGGCTGAACGGAGAGACCCTGGACCTGGAGGAGAGGGCCAGGGTCTCCCCGGGGGTCCGGCCCGGCTGCCCCGGACACTGCAGCAGCTATGGCGTGCTGTGCCGCAACCAGGGCCGCTGTGTGGAGAAACCTAGGGGCTTCTCCTGCGACTGTGGCCTGTCCGCCCACACCGGCGTCTTCTGCCATAGAGGTAGCACTATTAGTACTGTATATAATATATATACTATATATTATACATGATGTACTGCATACTATACACCAGGGCTTTCTGCCATAGAGGTTACACTATATACTATATAATAAACAAAATGACATAGGCCTATAGAGCTGACAGCTAGACAAAGAATAGCCTAGAAAGAAAATTGTGGCAATGTCCTTGCCACAATGCCACGTTCTTTGGCTTAGTTCGGGTTCTTGACTGGGAGGGAGAGACAGTAGTTTTGGTTATGCGGATGTTTATTTAACTACAAGATAAAAGATCACCCATTGGCATGACAAAGGAGAAACATTAAATGCAGATGCAGTCGATCTTCCTGTGGTTTATGCAGTCCGTTTATGCAGTTATCCCAGCTCAGTCCATGTGGTGCTGTGATGAACTGGTGGCTAATGGCCAAGCTATTGTCCGTCAGGCCATCCAGTCATAATGGTCTTATTTGCACACTGCCTAGGGCAAATACTTTTAGTACTTGAGCAAAAAAAAGACATGAAATAATATTTTGCCGAATTTGGTCAACTAGTCATCGATAATACACCAGCCAGTGATGTCAGGAGTCCTGTGAATGTTTGAGTCATTATCGAGGGGGAAGTAGTTGTGAGAGGAGAGAAAAAAGCTATGAGAATAAGTGCAGCCCTGGACACATGTAGACCTAACACTTTGACCTAAATGAATGGTTCAGCTCAAACGGTTTCACACTAAAAACTGGATCAAAGATGAGGATCAAAGTTAGCGTGGTAACAATTATTTGGTTTTAAAAAGGTCATCAAACATAAAACAAACACATTTAAAGATATAACTGCTGTATATATATGATATGTAACTAGCAGAGATACATGAATACCTTCGAGCGCTGCTACAGGGGAGTTCTCTAACCATTGTATCGGGTCTCCATAGGGATACATCGACAAAAACCAATTTACAGGAAAAGTGGCTGTATTCTCGGGTTTCAAGTGCTCCATCATGTGAAAGTGTGTTAGCGTGTATCCCTATCGTAGGGAGGCAATGCTGTCTGTCTTGCGATAGTTCACCTAATCCTGTATTTCTAACTGATACTCGGAAGCTCCTAAGAGTGGGTACCCTGGTTCGGCTGGTGCTCGGGTGTGTGGTGGTGGGGTCCGCCCCGGGAGTGAGTCCCCCGCCTCGGGAGTCCCCCGCCTCGGGTAAGTATAGGGGAGAGCCGGTGCCCCTGGATGTCTGGATGTCTGGAGCTCTGGGTCTCTGGATCTCTGGAGCTCTGGAGCTCTGGAGCTCTGGGTCTCTGGAGCTCTGGAGCTCTGGGTCTCTGGGTCTCTGGGTCTCTGGATGTCTGGAGCTCTGGGTCTCTGGGTCTCTGGGTCTCTGGATGTCTGGAGCTCTGGGTCTCTGGATGTCTGGGTCTCTGGGTCTCTGGAGCTCTGGAGCTCTGGGTCTCTGGGTCTCTGGGTCTCTGGATGTCTGGAGCTCTGGAGCTCTGGGTCTCTGGATGTCTGGAGCTCTGGGTCTCTGGGTCTCTGGATGTCTGGAGCTCTGGATGTCTGGAGCTCTGGAGCTCTGGGTCTCTGGGTCTCTGGGTCTCTGGATGTCTGGAGCTCTGGGTCTCTGGGTCTCTGGGTCTCTGGATGTCTGGAGCTCTGGGTCTCTGGATGTCTGGAGCTCTGGGTCTCTGGAGCTCTGGAGCTCTGGGTCTCTGGGTCTCTGGGTCTCTGGATGTCTGGAGCTCTGGAGCTCTGGGTCTCTGGATGTCTGGAGCTCTGGGTCTCTGGGTCTCTGGATGTCTGGAGCTCTGGATGTCTGGAGCTCTGGAGCTCTGGGTCTCTGGGTCTCTGGGTCTCTGGATGTCTGGAGCTCTGGAGCTCTGGGTCTCTGGATGTCTGGAGCTCTGGGTCTCTGGGTCTCTGGATGTCTGGAGCTCTGGGTCTCTGGAGCTCTGGAGCTCTGGGTCTCTGGGTCTCTGGGTCTCTGGATGTCTGGAGCTCTGGAGCTCTGGGTCTCTGGATGTCTGGAGCTCTGGGTCTCTGGGTCTCTGGGTCTCTGGATGTCTGGAGCTCTGGAGCTCTGGATGTCTGGATGTCTGGAGCTCTGGAGCTCTGGAGGTCTGGAGCTCTGGATGTCTGGATGTCTGGAGCTCTGGAGCTCTGGAGGTCTGGAGCTCTGGATGTCTGGATGTCTGGATGTCTGGAGCTCTGGAGGACTGGATGTCTGGATGTCTGGATGTCTGGATGTCCGGAGCTCTGGAGCTCTGGAGCTCTGGAGGTCTGGATGTCTGGATGTCCGGAGCTCTGGAGCTCTGGAGGTCTGGATGTCTGGATGTCTGGATGGCTGGAGCTCTGGAGCTCTGGGTCTCTGGGTCTCTGGGTGTCTGGATGTCTGGATCTCTGGAGCTCTGGGTCTCTGGGTCTCTGGATGTCTGGAGCTCTGGAGCTCTGGAGGTCTGGATGTCTGGATGTCTGGATGTCCGGAGCTCTGGATGTCTGGAGCTCTGGATGTCTGGATGTCTGGAGGTCTGGAGGTCTGGATGTCTGGATGTCTGGATGTCCGGAGCTCTGGAGCTCTGGAGCTCTGGAGCTCTGGGTCTCTGGAGCTCTGGAGCTCTGGGTCTCTGGATGTCTGGAGCTCTGGATGTCTGGATCTCTGGATCTCTGGAGCTCTGGAGCTCTGGGTCTCTGGATGTCTGGATCTCTGGAGCTCTGGGTCTCTGGGTGTCTGGGTCTCTGGGTCTCTGGATGTCTGGATGTCTGGAGCTCTGGAGCTCTGGAGCTCTGGATGTCTGGATGTCTGGATGTCTGGATGTCCGGAGCTCTGGAGCTCTGGAGGTCTGGATGTCTGGATGTCTGGATGTCTGGATGTCCGGAGCTCTGGAGCTCTGGGTCTCTGGGTCTCTGGATGTCTGGATGTCTGGAGCTCTGGAGCTCTGGATGTCTGGATGTCTGGATGTCCGGAGCTCTGGAGCTCTGGAGGTCTGGATGTCTGGATGTCTGGATGTCTGGATGTCCGGAGCTCTGGAGCTCTGGAGCTCTGGAGCTCTGGGTCTCTGGAGCTCTGGAGCTCTGGGTCTCTGGAGCTCTGGAGCTCTGGGTCTCTGGGTGTCTGGGTCTCTGGGTCTCTGGATGTCTGGATGTCTGGAGCTCTGGAGCTCTGGATGTCTGGATGTCTGGATGTCCGGAGCTCTGGAGCTCTGGAGGTCTGGATGTCTGGATGTCTGGATGTCTGGATGTCTGGATGTCTGGAGCTCTGGAGCTCTGGGTCTCTGGGTCTCTGGATGTCTGGATGTCTGGAGCTCTGGAGCTCTGGATGTCTGGATGTCTGGATGTCTGGATGTCCGGAGCTCTGGAGCTCTGGAGGTCTGGATGTCTGGATGTCTGGATGTCTGGATGTCCGGAGCTCTGGAGCTCTGGGTCTCTGGGTCTCTGGATGTCTGGATGTCTGGAGCTCTGGAGCTCTGGATGTCTGGATGTCTGGATGTCTGGATGTCCGGAGCTCTGGAGCTCTGGAGGTCTGGATGTCTGGATGTCTGGATGTCTGGATGTCCGGATGTCTGGATGTCCGGAGCTCTGGAGCTCTGGAGCTCTGGATGTCTGGATGTCTGGATGTCTGGATGTCCGGAGCTCTGGAGCTCTGGAGCTCTGGAGCTCTGGATGTCTGGAGGTCTGGATGTCCGGAGCTCTGGAGGTCTGGATGTCTGGATGTCTGGAGCTCTGGAGCTCTGGAGCTCTGGATGTCTGGGTGTCTGGGTGTCTGGGTCTCTGGGTCTCTGGATGTCTGGATGTCTGGATGTCTGGAGGTCTGGATGTCCGGAGCTCTGGAGCTCTGGAGCTCTGGGGGTCTGTGTGTGTCCGTGTGTGTCCGTGTGTGGGCGTCGTGTGATTACCACTCGGCCACCCCGGCTACATATATGAGTGCACCCCGTAAATGAGTGTCATTATTTCACGGGTACAACTTATTGAGTCTACCGCGTAAGTAAGTCCACGGCTACATATATGAGTGCACCCCGTAAATGAGTGTCATTTCACGGGTACAACTTATTGAGTCTACCGCTTAAGTAAGTCCACGGCAAATATATGAGTGCACCCGCGAAAATGAGTGACCCGTCCACCCCGGCTACTTATATGAGTGCACCCCGTAAATGAGTGTCATTTCACGGGTACAACTTATTGAGTCTACCGCTTAAGTAAGTCCACGGCAAATATATGAGTGCACCCGCGAAAATGAGTGACCCGTCCACCCCGGCTACTTATATGAGTGCACCCCGTAAATGAGTGTCATTTCACGGGTACAACTTATTGAGTCTACCGCTTAAGTAAGTCCACGGCAAATATATGAGTGCACCCGCGAAAATGAGTGACCCGTCCACCCCGGCTACTTATATGAGTGCACCCGCGAAAATGAGTGACCCGTCCATACTTGAACCCACGATCTTCGACTCTCTGGGCGTGGTGACTACCACTCGGCCATCCCGGCCGGGTATATGAGTGTACCCCGGAACTGAGTGTCCTCTTTGGTGTGATGTCTCCGGTAATTAAACTCATGATCAACGGGTGTTCACTGATTAATTGACCTCCGACCTTCCGCCAGGTGTATAAAACTCGCTCCGATTGGCGTGGTCTCTGTCTGGAACCTGCAGCAGCATGGCACCTCATGGTAAACAACTCTCTGGTGATCTTAAAGAAAGGATTATTGCTCTACATGAAGATGGATTGGGTTATACGAACATTGCCAAAACCCTGAAAATCAGCAGGAGCACGGCGCGCAGTCTTATACAGCGGTATAAGAAGCGAGGGACCGTGGAAAACGATTCTCGTCCTGGTCGGCCGAAGAAGTTAAGTGAACGTGATGAGCGCCATGTCCAGAGACTGTCTTTGAAAGACAGGCGTCGAAGTGCTGGCAGCATTGCCGCGGAGGTGGACGGCGTGGCGGGTCAGCGTGTCAGTGCTCAAACCATACGCCTCACGCTGCATCATATTGGTCTGCGTGGCTGTCGACCCCGAAAGAAGCCTCTTCTAAAGACTATCCACAAGCAAGCCCGCAAACGGTTTGCCCAATCCAATCAGACGGCTACCATGGACTCCTGGAACAATGTCCTGTGGTCTGACGAGACGAAGATAAATTTATTCGGTTCCGACGGTGTCATGCATGTATGGCGGCAGCCGGGTGAGGACTATACAGATCAGTGTGTCTTGCCGACTGTCAAGCATGGCGGTGGTAGTGTCATGGTATGGGCCTGCATGAGTGCTTTTGGCACTGGTACTCTAGAGTTTATTGATGGAATAATGAATGCCGATATGTACTGTAACATACTCATGCGTAGCATGATCCCCTCCCTTCGGAAACTGGGCCGTATGGCAATATTCCAGCATGACAATGACCCCAAACACACCGCCAGGACAACCAAAGCCTTCCTGCAGCAGCAGCGGGTAAATGTGATGGAGTGGCCCAGTATGTCTCCAGACCTCAACCCTATCGAACATCTGTGGTCCGTCTTAAAACGGAATGTGGCTGAGTGTAATGCCTCTAACCTCCGTGAGCACCGTGAAGTCATCCAGGCTAAGTGGGAGAGTATTCCAGCGGCAACCTGTGCATCTCTGGTGGCCTCCATGCCCCGGAGGGTTAAAGCAGTGCTCCAAAATAATGGTGGACACACTAAATATTGATGTATGTACTCGATTTTGGCTTTGTGTTGACTACCAAATGTTCACCATTAAACAAGCTGTACACCCCCAACTTTACCTTGTGTCAAAGTGTTATTTCTTCAGTGTTGTCCCACGTCATTGTATAATCCCGTATCCGCATACATGTGTTGAGTGCACTCACTTTTGTGACATACTGTATAAAATGAACCTGTTCACTTTGTTGTCCGGATGTGGACATGTTAACCTTAGGGTTAACCGCTGTACTTTGTACACCGGGTTGAAGTACAGTATGTCACAAAAGTGAGCACACCGCTCGCATTTTTATAGATAAATGTGATGGTTGCACCATGGATAAAGTGGAAGTCTGGATGTCTGGAGGTCTGGGCTTCCGGAGGTGGTGCCGTGTGTGTATGGGTCTTTTTCGGATCACCATGGGTGTCTAGTGGCGATACTTTTCACAAAGTCAGTGACCCTCCATAAGTCAGTGACCCTCCATACTCTTCAAAGTCAGTGACCCTCCATAAGTCAGTGACCCTCCATACTCTTCAAAGTCAGTGACCCTCCATAAGTCAGTGACCCTCCATACTCTTCAAAGTCAGTGACACACCACCATGGGTAACTCTGGAGCTCCGCGGGTCCGTGTGTGTGTGTCGATGTGTGTGTGTCGATGTCCGGACGTGTGTGTGCGCCTGTGTGTGCCTGGATCTCTGGAGCTCCGCGGGTCCGTGTGTGTGTGTCGATGTGTGTGTGTCGATGTCCGGACGTGTGTGTGCGCCTGTGTGTGCCTGGATCTCTGGAGCTCCGCGGGTCCGTGTGTGTGTGTCGATGTGTGTGTGTCGATGTCCGGACGTGTGTGTGCGCCTGTGTGTGCCTGGATCTCTGGAGCTCCGCGGGTCCGTGTGTGTGTGTCGATGTGTGTGTGTCGATGTCCGGACGTGTGTGTGCGCCTGTGTGTGCCTGGATCTCTGGAGCTCCGCGGGTCCGTGTGTGTGTGTCGATGTGTGTGTGTCGATGTCCGGACGTGTGTGTGCGCCTGTGTGTGCCTGGATCTCTGGAGCTCCGCGGGTCCGTGTGTGTCTGTGTGTGTGTGTCGATGTCCGGACACGTCCGTGAAAGTCAATGGGAATCATACCACCATGGGTAAAAAAGACTCTGCCATTTTTCCAACGCGAATTTTCGTCAGACCACCATGGGTTCGGTTTATACCACCATGGGTTTGGTTTTCTCGTCAGACCACCATGGGTCCCGGTAGCATGGAAATAAGCACAAGAATTTTCGTCAGACCACCATGGGTTCGGTTTATACCACCATGGGTTGGTCTTTGTCGTCAGACCACCATGGGTCCCGGCAGTAAGGAAATAAGCACACGGCTCTTTAGATCTACCAGTCGTATACAACACCCCTAAAAACGGCCGTGCTCGAAAAACATAGCAACGTCCTAGTATAAGGAAGACATGAGGTAGTGCATTAGAGGGCGTGTGTCCATATAGAGTGTCCGACTTTGACGCCCCGTCCCGGACTCGCTGAGCTAGGCGTCCCGGTGGCCCTGGAAGTCCCTGCTGGCCCTGGAGGTCGTGTTTAGAGGGCGTGTGTCCATATAGAGTGTCCGACTTTGACGCCCCGTCCCGGACTCGTTGAGCTAGGCGTCCCGGTGGCCCTGGAAGTCCCTGCTGGCCCTGGAGGTCGTGTTTAGAGGGCGTGTGTCCATATAGAGTGTCCGACTTGACGCCCGTCCCGGACCCTTGAGCTAGGCGTCCCGGTGGCCCTGGAAATGAAGCAGAAAGCCACATACTGACGATCTCGTCAGTGCTTGGTACCAGGATGTAAGATTGTGCTAAGATTGAAGCAGGACGGTCACATAATGAGAATCGCGGAGCAGCCACGTAACGGCGGTCATATCAGCTGACGGGCAGGGGTTTAACAGAGTCCGTAAATCTCTTGTCACCTTGGCGTGACGTCACTTCTGTCAGCAGCGGACGAGGTCCAGGGCTTA
>PIJE02005130.1:5000-10000 GCA_002895965.2 Coryphaenoides rupestris | reverse complement strand
AAGTGTGTGTGTTGCGTGGTTTGTTTTTTGGGTGTGTTTGTGTGTGTGTGTGCGGTGTGTGCGTGCGTGTGTGTGTGTTTGCGGCGGCTCGTGTGTGTGTGTGTGTGTGTGTGTCGCTCAATGCATTGTGTAACACAAGAAAGCCCTCTTCTTGCTGCCGTCGCATCTTCAAAAAAGCGGGTCTTTCAACTCAATCTCTTTTTAAACTCGTGCTCTCTCTTCCCTCTCCTCTCTCTCTCTCTCATCACACACACACACACGACACACACACACAACACCACACACACAACACAGACACACAACACAACAGATACAGAACAGACAGACAGAACAGACAGACAGACAGACAGACAGACAGACAGACAGACAGACAGACAAGGGCAGGCAGACACACACAGACACACCACAACAAACAACAGCACATATACGTGAGACACACACACACACACAACAGCAGACACTACACAACAGACAACACACACACACACACATCACACACACAGACACACGCACACTAGAGACAAACACACACACACAGAAAACACACACATACACACAGAAGACACAGAGACACAAACACACACATATACGGAGACACACAGCCACACACACACACCACACCTCTCCGGCTCTCCGGTGGCCACGCCCCCCTTTCCCCTGCTCAAGCGCTCTGTGGTTGAAACAGAGATGAGGTCCATGATGTTAATTAACCTCACGCGACCATTGACGGGTGGCGGTGGCGGTGGCGTTATGATTGCGCCCGCCAGCGCCGCCGGTGCCACGCGCTCCTCGGACGCGGAGGCGGAGCATAAATTTATTCAGAGACGAAGAGCCGCGGGGGGGGGGGGGTGGTTGCGGGGGGGCGGGGTGGTGGGTGGTAGGTGGTGGTGGTGTGGCGTCTCTCTGGCGCCCATGCAGCTCGGGGGGTCTCCTGCCTCCTCCTCCTCTTTCCTCCTCCTCCACTCCACCACCCCCTTCATCTCCTCCTCCTGTTCTTCTCCTCCCTCCACCTTCCTCCTCCTACCATCTCCTTTTATCCTCCTCCACCTCCTTATCCTCTTTCTCCTCCCTCTCCTCTTCCTCCTCCTCCTCCTCCTCCCTCCACCTTCTCCATACTCCTCACCTCCACCACCTCCCTTCATCTCCGCCCTTCCTCTTCCTCTCCTCCATCCATCCTTTCCTCCCCTCCACCTCCTTATCTTCCTTCGTTTTTCTCCGCCCTTCCTCCCTTCCCTCCTTCTTCAATCGTGCTCCTCCATCTCCTCCGCCCTCCCTTCTCCTCCCTCCCTTCTCCTCCGCCTCTTCCTCCACATCCTCCTCCTCCTCCCTCCCTCCTCCTCCGCCTCTTCCTCCGCCTCCTCTCGCTCTTCCACCTCCTTCCCCCCACCTCCTCTTCATTCTCCTCCACCACCTCTGCCTCTTCCTCCACGTCCTCCTCCACCATCTCCTTTTCCTCCTCCACCTCCTTATCTTCCCCTCCTCCCTCCTCCTCCTCTTCCTCGTGCTCCTCCGTCTCCTTCTCCCTCCCTCCTCCTCTTCCCCTTCATCCCCTTCGTCCTCCTCCTCCTCCTCGTCTTCGTGTTATTTATAGAGATATTTATATAAATGTTGTGATTGCGACGGCGTCGGGGTTTTGGACGCGTTCGCTTCGTCGTGATTAAATCGCTGACTCTGCGCTATTCTCACTCACAACAGTTAATTTAGTGCTTTAGTTAATTTTATTTTTTTTCCTCCTTCGTCATCATTCTGTTTTATGGGCCAATTCTCAGCTACAGGGGAGTGTGTGTGTGTTTTGTCTTTTTATTATTTCTTCCTATTTCCTATTTCCTATTTCTCGTTAGAGATGCGGCGTCTATGACCGCGTTACCGGCGTTCCCTTACGCCTTGTATCTCCGCCTTCATCTGGTTCCCGGGACGATTAATACCAAAAAAAAAACACCTCCAACACCTCCATCTCCTCCATCTCCTCCATCTCCATCTCCTCCATCTCCATGCCTTCTCTAATCTCCCCGCATCGTTCACCTCCTCCTCCTCCTCCTCCTCCTTCCTCCTCCCCGAGAACTTCTATCCTTTATATTCATGGGAGCTCCTCGACTCGACTCTCCTCTCCGCCCACATCCCTGAGTGGAGATGTGCATCTGAATATGGATGGATGGACGGACGGACGGACGGACGGATGGACGGATGGATGCGTGTCGGTCGGGGGTCACGTCGGCGTTGCTTAAAACACAGAGAGATGGCGGGAGACAGCGAGACAGCGAGACAGGGAAGGCAGAGGGAGACGGGTCGGGGGGCGGCGGGGGGGGTGGTCTTCGATGAGACAGACGCCGCGAGAGAGAGAGAGAGGAGAGAGAGAGCAGAGAGAGAGAGAGAGAGAGAGAGCACGACGAACAGAGAGGGAGAGACAGAGAGAGAGAGGGGGGGGGAGAGAGAGAGATGGACGACGGGAGACGTCGAGAGAGACATCCGGACACAGTGACACAGCGAAAACGAGAGAGAGCGAGGCGGCGGCGGCGGCGAGAGCGGCGGAGAGCTAAATGTCTCCTCGGCCCCCCACACAAGTTTTACTCGGATCGTCCGCGGTCAAAGTATTCACCGGGAATTTGGCAAACATGAGGATGTTTAAATTCATGAGGTCAACCCGGGCGCGCGCCGAGTAATTGGAGGCGCTGACGAGAGACGATCTCGCCGGCCCCGGCGTTCCTCGATCTCACGTCGTCACGGCAACCCGGTCGGACGGAATCGGGGCTCCGCCGAGGGGAACCGGAGAAGTCGGCTAAAACTGTTCTCGAGCTTTTCGTTGGGTTTGTTCCGAGTTCTCTTCAAACTCCACTTTGAGAGTTTTTGAGGCAGGAGAGGGAAAAGCAAGACGACGCGGTTCTGCTAAAATGTTAATTTAATTCCGTGTTTTTCTTCAATGGGTCGTCGTCGTTTTTCGGGAGTTTTGTTTTTTTGCTCTTCGTCGTATTTAGGTTTGAATCGAGCGCATTGTTCTCGGCCGAGATTCAAACCGCGTTTCGTTACCGCGGTCGAGCGAACGTACCGCCGCTCGCGGGGTTTTAAAAAATGCATGAGAGTCGACGAGCGGTCGGCCGTCTCCCGGGGGAACCAAAATGGCCGCCGGAGTTTTAGTTCTTTGTTTGTTTGTGTTCAAACCGTTTTGTTTGTTTGTTTACTTCGTGTTTCACTTAGCTTCTATACATACAGTGTGTAGCCTACATACTGAAAGAGAGTTTAATTTATGTGCTTTTTCGAAGGACAAGTCGGTGGAAAAATGCAAATATTACGTCCGTTGTACGAAGCAAACGCACACACAGACAGACAGACAGACAGGCATACAGGCAGACAGACAGACAGACAGACAGGCAGACAGACAGACAGACAGACAGACAGACAGACAGACAGACAGACAGACAGACAGACAGACAGACAGACAGACAGACAGACAGACAGACAGACAGACAGACAGACAGACAGGCGTGAGGCCGAGCTGCCGAGTGGGAGAACGTGAAGTCGCGAGGCGAGGTTGAAAGGAGACCCAAAGGTCAGGGTGTTCATCCGCGAAGAGAGAACATCTGTAATCACCGGGTGATGACACCTCCTCCTCCTCCTCGTCCTCGTCCTCCTCCTCGTCCTCCTCCTCCTCTCCTTCTCCTCGTCGTTCTCCTCCTCCTCCTCGTTCTGCTGCTTCGGGCACCGCGGGCGTGGGACAACGCTCTCTCTCTCTCTATCTATCCATCTCTCTCTCTCTCTCTCTCTCTCTCTCTCTCTCTCTCTCTCTCTCTCTCTCTCTCTCTGTCATTCACCACCAGGCCGGAACAAGAACATCCAGTATAAGTTCGTTCATTTCTTAGTTCAACATTTATTTTTTCTCCCGGTGTCGTCACCTGAAGTTATCTTGTTGTGTCATGTGTCAAGGGATGAGAGAGAGAGGGAGAGAGCAAGAGAGAGAGAGGGAGGGAGGGAGGGAGGGAGAGAGAGAGAGAGACATTACATTTGCATTTACATTTACATTTAGGGCACTTGGCAGACGCTTTCATCCAAAGAGAGGGAGAGCGAGAGAGAGAGACATAGAGACAGAGAGAGAGAGCAAAAGAGACAGAGGGAGCTAGAGATACACACACACACACACACACACACACACACACATACACCGTGATAAAGGGTGTGTGTGTGTGTGTGTGGCGCCCGGGTTGACCTCATGAATTTAAACATCCTCATGTTTGCCAAATTCCCGGTGAATACTTTGACCGCGGACGATCCGAGTAAAACTTGTGTGGGGGGCCGAGGAGACATTTAGCTCTCCGCCGCTCTCGCCGCCGCCGCCGCCTCGCTCTCTCTCGTTTTCGCTGTGTCACTGTGTCCGGATGTCTCTCTCGAACTTCACGTCTCCTCGTCTCTCTCTCTCTCTCTCTCCTCTCTCTCTCTCTCCCTCTCTCTCTCTCTCTCTCTCTCTCTCTCTCTCTCTCTCTCTCTCTCTCTCTCTCTCTCTCTCTCTCGCGCTCTGTCTCTCTACCCTCTCCCGCCTCCCCCGACCCGTCTCCCTCTGCCTTCCCTGTCTCGCTGTCTCGCTGTCTCCCGCCATCTCTCTGTGTTTTAAGCAACGCCGACGTGACCCCCCGACCGACACGCATCCATCCGTCCATCTGTCCGGCCGTCCGTCCGTCCATCCATCCATATTCAGATGCACATCTCCACTCAGGGATGTGGGCGGAGAGGAGAGTCGAGTCGAGGAGCTCCCATGAATATAAAGGATAGAAGTTCTCGGGGAGGAGGAGGAGGAGGAGGAGGAGGAGGAGGTAAACGACGCGGGGAGATTAGAGGAAGGCATGGAGATGGAGATGGAGGAGATGGAGGAGATGGAGGTGTTGGAGGTGTTTTTTTTTGGTATTAATCGTCCCGGGAACGAGATGAAGGCGGCGATACGAGGCGTAAGGGAACGGTGGTAACGCGGTCGTAGACGCGCATCTCTAACGAGAAATAGGAAATAGGAAATAGGA
>PIJE02005129.1:0-20788 GCA_002895965.2 Coryphaenoides rupestris | reverse complement strand
CCGGCCAGATAGAGTTCCTGTGTTTCCCTGGCGACCGTTTATCACCGTGACAACCACCCGGAGTTATTGCCGAAAATGCAACCAAAAAAAACACTGCACAACACACACACGCACACTCGCTAACACACACACACACACACACACAACAACACACACACACACACACACACACACACACACACACACACAATCAGCGCAACACACTTTTTTCCCAGGCACACCTATTTTTGGCCGACATTTTGTGAATTCCACAAATAGTATTTTGTGCATTTACACGCAGGAGGTAAGAACGGCCTCTTTTCAAGCGTTAACGAGCGGGACCAGAGGTGTGTTGTGCAATCATAACCGTTCAAATTGAGAGAAGCCGGTGTTGTTGTGGCGCCGGATTGGGCCGCGGAGAGAGGCTTGTGATTCAGGTAATTGCCGTCGCAATTACCAGCGTTGCAAAGGGCTGAGAGGGGTCAGCCGGGTGGGCCGAGGAAATAAAGTGTGGAACACGTTCACCGGTCAGCCGTGAACGGACACAAAAAGCCCTTTAGACGCTCTGTCAGAGGCTCAGTGCTGACTTACAACTCGGCCATAACTCTGTGAGTATATACAGTATATAATATAATAGTATATAATATAATATAATATGTGTATATGTGTATTATGATTGATGAGGAATGGGATGTCATGTGGTTTGTCTGTGAGTATATCTGTATGTCATCGTCATCCATGTTTGTTTCTATGTGTGTACATGCTGCTGTGAAAATTAATTTCCCATACGGGACAATAAAGACGATATATCTCCAGTATCTAAAAGAAAACATTCTTAAGTCATTAACAAGGGGCTACTGAAAATTCCACAATCCATCAGCCCCAGTATACACGGTATATAAACTGCATCCTTAATGGTCTGTTCTGAGGAAACACTCCAATTAGCAAGTGGAGGCTGTGTTCATGAGCATGTAATGACTAACTCCTAACATTCCTAACAAGTACAGTGTAACGGCACGCGTGGCAAAAAATATGTACAATGATATCTTTTTAAAGGTTATGTTATCCAGACATTACGACAAATATACTGGGCGGCTATATATTGCTTTTTTACGTCAATTCCGACGTTGGTAATTAATCAATATACTTTTTGTAGTCCGTCTTGGGATGATTGTAGTTTCACCGTAGCAGAGCCGTCGCACGATAATGACGAATCTTCGTGTCGGCGGCGGCGGATTCTTATTCTTATATCTTCTCCTTTCCTTGCCCTCAACAACGGGGTTAGAAGTTAGAAAATCGTTTTTCTTATGAGGATGTGATGAAGCTCATCTCTTCGCCGGGGAGAGAACGAGATCATATTCTCTCTCTCAGACGCGCCGCGCGTGAAGCCGAGTCTGAGGACGTACAAAAATGGAAGTGGACTGTCTCAGCGTGAGTCGTGCTCATTATTTTTAGACATTAAAGTTTACCTCAGAAGTATTTCTTCCCCCCCCCCCCTCCCCCCCACGCTATTTTCAAATTCATTTTTATCAATCAAAAGTAAAAAGGAGCGACAACAGCAGATCAATAAGCCGAGGGAACGATGTATGAATGTGGTTATGTGGTTGCGGGGGTCCGCCTGGAACTTCTTTGGATTGCTTTAAATCATCCCTCGCATCAAAACACCCTCTTGTCTCTGACTGGGTTTTATTTGACTCCGGAGAGGTGCGGTATATAGAGCACAGAATAGAGCAGCCTGTCAGACCTCGTCTCGCTCACCTCGCTCACCTTGAAAGATCTCCCCGTCACCACCAGGTGAGAGAGAGACAGAGAGAGAGAGAGAGAGAGAGAGAGAGACACCGAGAGACAGAGATAGAGAGAAAGGAGAGAGAGAGAGAGACACACACACACACACACACACACACACACACACACACACACACACACACACACACACAGACAGAGAGAGAGCCTCTTCAGAATTGTCCTGATGAGGTATGTGTGTGTGTGTGTGTGTGTAAGCACCGAGAACACCGTCAAACAAATCTGATTACTGATCATCCGATGAGCTGATCATCCATCTACCCACCAACCCATCATGTATCCGCCGAACCATCGACTCATCATCATCCAGACTTATCCATCTACTCACCGAGTCATCGGCGAGTCATCCATCCACATACTGTACGTGTCACGATGTCACTGGTGGACCCAAATGCAGAACGCCAGACTGGGAGTAAAGTTACACGAAGAGGATTTATTTGAGGGGAAATCCGGGGAAGGGCTGAAGCGGCTCAAGATTCAAGAACTTTAACGCTCACATACACATGCAGGATATGCAAAGAATATAAGAATAACCAAAATAACCAAAGAATCTAATATCCACACGATTTACAGTCTTTACGGGCAAAAGGGAGGGGGGTGTGTGTGTTACGCCTTAGGGCACCCTCAATAATTTCCCTGGAATTTTTCTAGTTAGGGTGCCTTTGCAATGCAAAGCACACTATTACTCTCCATCATACTTATCTTTATTTATTCTTCCGCCGTTATTTCGGCGCGGAACTAGTCTCGCAGCGTTGCCAGCACACACGCAAAAAATACATCAAAACGTGCGCCTTGACCGGGAATCGAGTGCTACTAATTTGTTTGTACATACCATTATTACTTTCCGAAATATTCAACATTTAACAGCATTTTTGCCCCATTGAAATGAATGGGGGTGAGTGTTCAAAATGTGTCCAAAACCACTCATATTCAACCTCTTCCCATTCATTCATACATTCAGGTAGAAACTCCATTCAAACATTAAAACGTTCAGGAAACTTGGATGAATTCACACATGATTTCACAATTTTCATAACATTCATACTTTTGACACAATTACAGTTCAGACTTAATTGATTTTTCAGCTCCTCAGACAGTTTAACATGGGTGTGTATTGCGCCGGGTTAGAGCGGGTGACGTCACGTTAGAGCGTGGAGCAGACGAAAAAAAACCCCACAATCTATTTTTAAAACTGCCATCCCGCCCACAATATTAACTCCACATACGTAATCTATACATCAAAATGTAGCTACACTCGTGACGGTCACATATATGTAACTATGGAAACAAACAGACTTATACTTTTGGATTTATGAGCCTAGAAGTAACATCATTGCAGAGCCCAAAGCCCGTATTTTCACGCAGTTTCAAGCTGTCACCCTCCTGATACAGACGGATTTCACCACTGATCACGCCATTTTAAAACTGCCATCCCGCCCACAATATTAACTCCACATACGTAATCTATACATCAAAATGTAGCTACACTCGTGACGGTCACATATATGTAACTATGGAAACAAAGGGACTTATACTTTTTGATTTATGAGCCTCGAAATGACAGGTGCCCCTACCCAATCAGCTCATCAAATTACATGACAACAATGACTAAGCAGTTTTTGTCCCGCTTGTTGTGTGGACACGCACACACACACACACACACCCCTCGTCGCGCCAATGGCGGTGACGCCAAAGCCACGCCCCCTCGTCGCGCACACAGAAGGGGCGTGGCTATGGCGGTGATGCCGTAGCCACGCCCCCTCGCCAAACACAGAGAGACACACGTGTGTTTAGGGGGCGTTTATGCGTGTGTGTGTGTGTGTGTGTGTGTGTGTGTGTGTGTGTCTCTCTTCTCTCTCTCTCTCTCTCTCTCTCTCTCTCTCTCTCTCTCTCTCTCTCTCTCTCTCTCTCTCTCTCTCCACCCGGTGGTGACGGGGAGATCTTTCAAGGTGAGCAAGGTGAGCGAGACGAGGTCTGACAGGCTGCTCTATTCTGTGCTCTATATACCGCACCTCTCCGGAGTTAAATAAAACCCAGTCAGAGACAAGAGGGTGTTTTGATGCGAGGGATGATTTAAAGCAATCCAAAGAAGTTCCAGGCGGACCCCCGCAACCACATAACCACATTCATACATCGTTCCCTCGTCTTATTGATCTGCTGTTGTCGCTCCTTTTTACTTTTGATTGATAAAAATGAATTTGAAAATAGCGTGGGGTGGGTGGGGGGGGGGGGGGGGGTGGGGGGGGAAGAAATACTTCTGAGGTAAAACTTTAATGTCTAAAAATAATGAGCACGACTCACGCTGAGACGGTCCACTTCCATTTTTGTGCGTCCTCAGACTCGGCTTCACGCGCGGCGCGTCTGAGAGGAACGTGATCTCGTTCTCTCCCGGCGAAGAGATGAGCTTCATCACATCCTCGTAAGAAAAACGAGTTTCTAACTTCTAACCCCGTTGTTGAGGGCAAGGAAAGGAGACGATAATTCATAAGAATCGCGCCGCCGCCGAGGGGAAGATACGTCATTATCATGCGACGGCTCTGCGACGGTGAAACTACAATCATCCCAAGACGGACTACAAAAAGTATATTAATTCATTACCAACGTTGGAATTGACGTAAAAAAGCAATATATAGCCGCCCAGTATATTTGTCGTAATGTCTGGATAACATAACCTTTAAAAAGATATCATTGTACATATTTTTTGCCACGCGTGCCGTTACACTGTACTTGTTAGGAATGTTAGGAGTTAGTCATTACATGCTCATGAACACAGCCTCCACTTGCTAATTGGAGTGTTTCCTCAGAACAGACCATTAAGGATGCAGTTTATACTGGGCTGATGGATTGTGGAATTTTCAGTATCCCCTTGTTAATGACCGCAGTGTTTTTTCTTTTAGATACTGGAGATATATCGTCTTTATTGTCCCGTATGGGAAATTAATTTTCACAGCAGCATGTACATACAGTAGAAACATGGATGACAATACATGAGGATATACTCACAGACAAACCACATGACATCCCATTCCTCATCAATCATAATACACATATACACATATTATATTATATTATATACTATTATATTATATACTGTATATACTCACAGAGTTATGGCCGAGTTGTAAGTCAGCACTGAGCCTCTGACAGAGCGTCTAAAGGGCTTTTTGTGTCCGTTCACGGCTGACCGGTGAACGTGTTCCACACTTTATTTCCTCGGCCCACCCGGCTGACCCCTCTCAGCCCTTTGCAACGCTGGTAATTGCGACGGCAATTACCTGAATCACAAGCCTCTCTCCGCGGCCCAATCCGGCCCCACAACAACACCGGCTTCTCTCAATTTGAACGGTTATGATTGCACAACACACCTCTGGTCCCGCTCGTTAACGCTTGAAAAGAGGCCGTTCTTACCTCCTGCGTGTAAATGCAAAAAATACTATTTGTGGAATTCACAAAATGTCGGCCAAAAATAGGTGTGCCTGGGAAAAAGTGTGTGTTGCGCTGATTGTGCGTGTGTGTGTGTGTGTGTGTGTGTGTTAGCGAGTAGCGTTGTCTTAGCATGCAGTCTTTTTTTTTGGGCATTTTCGGCAATAACTCCGGGTGGTTGTCACGGTGATAAACGGTCGCCAGGGAAACACAGGAACTCTATCTGGCCGTCTGAAAGAAGAAGGAAGTAGGTGGAAAGGAGATGATATTTATCCTCGGTTCTGAAATCTGAAATGCTTGTTTTCTCATTACAAACGAGGCCGCTCCTGTCGTCCACGGTGAGGACAAATGAACGGGACGTGGAGTCAATGGGCGCGGATGTGTGGCTGTCCTGAGAACTAAAGACCTGTGAGTTTAGTGGAACCAGGAAGGAGATTTCCTAACCCTAACCCTAACCCTAATCCTAATCCTAATCCTAACCCTAACCCTAACCCTAACCTCAAATACATTACATGCTATTCTGAATTCAAATGGCATCGGCAACGTCAATCCAGGTGCAGAAAGCGTTCAAATGGACCACGAGGTGTGAGTGTGATTAGCCGTTAGGAGCCCTTTCAAAATTGCCGTTGTGACATCGTGACATCACAAGTGGGAGTGTCCACCCAGACGCCTGTGCCAGCCTAAGGGTTGTGGGTAGGCTGGTAGGCTAAACTCGTCATCACACTGTACATCTGGGCGGAGGACACTCCCACTTGTGATGTCACTATGTCACAGTGACCATTTTAGTCACATGGCAACACCTGGTGGCACAACGTGGGCCCTCTCAGCGACTTGTAAGTAGTAGCATACATACAGTCGTGTTTGCGGCTAAGTCTCCGACATCGAACGCTTATTCCCGTCCCCTCCCCGTCGCGCCTCTCTTTACCGCAGCCCCCTTATCTGACCTCTAACCTTTACCCTTTGACCCCTACTCCTCTGCCTGTATCCTGTGTGTGTGTGTGTGTGTGTGTGTGTGTGTGTGTGGTGTGTGTGGTGTGTGTGTGTCTCTCTGCTCTACTTGCTGATTAGTATACAGAGCAGACCGGGAACACGAGGATCAAACAGAATGGTCAATGTCACGGTGGAAATCGCTGCGTGTGTGTGTGTGTGTGTGTGTGTGTGTGTGTGTGTGTGTGTGTGTGTGTGTGCGTGTGTGTGTGTGTGTGTGTGTGGTGTGTGTGTGTGTGTGTGTGTACACGCGCGTGTTGTTTACACACAAACAGTACATAAACTACATGCATGCAAACGACAGATATGTTTAGCTCACACGCACCACCAGTGTGTGTGTGTGTGTGTGTGTGTGTGTGTGGGTGTGTGTGTGTGCGTGTGTGTGTGTGTGTGTGTGTGGTGTGTGTTATCTCACCGTCACTAATTGAAATTTGTTCTGTGGCCGCAAACCGATAATTTCTCAGCCCCTCCCCATACCAACGGGTTTTTTCCAACAAGCCAATAATTCATAACTCTGGGAATTATCAAGTATAATCGGTGAAATAATTCGACTTTTAAATGATCTGCCGTCATTGCCATCTGATTTCATAGTCGTTTTCTGGATTTTTCTTTGTCAAGTGTTAGCATGGAAATGAACTGGAATCTTTCTGTCTTTATGCTAATTACATTTCTGATTGTGATCATGTGCATCTATACGTTTGTGTGTGTCTTTTATCCAGCGCCGGACAGGAGTGTGTGGTGATTATGTATATATTCATAACATCATATTCAGTCAATGTGTGCACAGGTATGAGCTTTCTGAAACAATTATGAATGACAAATAGACAAATGCCAAAAGATATGATGAGACAATTAACCTGTTAACGTGAGGTAAATCGTTACCTTGCCAACAAATCCTAAGATGATAATAATTATAATTCGTTATTAATGTTATTCTACATTTTCCTATATTACCAATACAAATAGAAATAGTGTCTACGTCTGTTGATACTCCCTCATGGACCCTCGCTGCACGAATCGACCGGACGGGGAAATATTATGTAGGATCTGCTCGTTGCGTGGATATAAACCGCCGTCGCTATGCTCTCAGTCGTCTCTGACATTTCATTTCGTCTCTGAGCCGTACTTAAGAATGTCGGACGGCGTTTTCTGGCTTCAAGGTCGGCTCCGGCGTGACTCGCTTGTCTGTAGCGTAGCGACAAGCGAGGTAACCCGGAGGTACGGGTGTGTCCCGCCGACGGTCCTTCAATGGCGAACGGCGGCGGCGTGGAGACCGTCCGCTGCGATGCGGAGCGCCTTCTCAGGGCCGTCTCGTCAAATGTGCCCCGATGTGCTCCGACTGTGATCCTAACGAATGAATGAATGAATGAATTCAACTGTCTCTTCATCTGACCTCCCAGCCATGAAAAAAAGAGCCACTTCCATCATAGGCTGTAGTCTGTGTTCAGTTGTTGTCTTGGAAACGTCCGACTCGCACGACATAAAGTTTCCCACTGCGGTCCTTTTTGTTTCGGTGTTTTCTCGCACGGGTCAATTAAAAAAATACTACGTTGAATGAAGTCCCGGGAACATTTCCATTTTGACTCATTCTTTTGCTCAATGTTCAATATTTTCCAACTCGGAACCGTTGGCACTCGACCGTGCATTAACTAAGCCCCGCCCCCCCCTGCGCCATTTAACGCGTCAATCTCCGACCGCTGAACACAACCGGAAATGGGTCGTCCGTCGCTCACCGTGGACGGGCGAGGAGCTGCCGCCTATTAACGCCACTCAGCGAAAAGAGCCTGCCGGGCCGGAATAATTTGCCGTAGTTTGCAGCACTTGGCAAACGAGCGCTCAGCTGGCGTACAGAGAGGATGGGGCCGCTCTGTGGAACATCTCACCCAACACTCAGCGGCTTTTTTTTTCAAGTCGGATGCGAGTTTGTTGGAAAGGTTGGGCGGGGGGGACAACCAGTGACCAAGAATGGTTAAGGAGAATACACTGTGGAACTGTGGAAGACCGGGGATTTCTCTGTGAATAAGGACAGTCCTGAACGGTCCAGTTATAACACACGAAGTTTTGGTGGGGGGGGTTCCTCGAAATTGAGCCCTCAACTTTCTAGAGTTATCCGAGGAATAAATTATGTTTTTACGTACAGTACATTGAACCCATTTGTCGGATCCTTTTGACAGTTTTCCCTCCAGCGCCGGATGAAGAATGGGGTTTGTAATGTTGGACGCTGTGTGTAAATATATATATATCGACAGCACGGTCCATTTCAGTGGCAATTGAGGTATCTTACACATTACCGTGATTAGTTTCCCATGAACCTTGTCCTCTGAAGGGACGGGGGGGGGTGGGGGGGGGGGGATACTTTAATAAACGCCGTAGCTTTCACTCATAATTCGGGGCCCTGGTTTGGATTCCACTTAGTAATGTTGGAAATGCAAGCTAAAGGCAGGGTGGGGGGCGGCACGCTAAACGGTTTTAGCATAGCGCCCCGTCGCTCCCATCATCATCATGATATGCTATTCTATTTACAAATAGATTAGTGACTCACCGGAGGACCTCGCGTTACCTCGGTCGCCGTAGAAGGCTTCCTGTTAAGATAGATGACCCCCGTTCCAAAATACTGTACAGACATTTTTTTGGGGGGGTTTTGTCTTTTTTGCGTTGCTGTTATATATACAATTATATATTTTATATATAATATATTCTGATTGCCCCACAGGTATGCGCCAAGACTGGTGGCGTGGGGTATGTTGTGCGTGGGTTGTGTGTGGTGCTGGGTGTGGGTGGTGTTGCTGTATTTTACTCGAGTTTTAATCACTTCTAAATTCATCCGCGACCCCAACATGAGATGTCAACTTAAACGAAACGTAATGACCGGGAAGGAAATCTGATACATTTATCGATTTGTACCCACAGACTAATTGGCTCGGTTGGTAAAGGGGGACGAGAATCATTCCTTGAATACGATTCTGAAGGAACTTAACCTTTTTTTCCGATTTTTTCGAGTGCAAAACGTTTACCGCCATTTTGGCGAACGAATTTATTTTAAAATGGTTGTCGTACGTGTATTAATTCACACATACAAGAATATATACTTTTAGATTCTATAGTTAATATACGCATAGACTTTATAGGGAGGATGGCCCACGGTCGGTGTGTGACGAGCCAAGACTAAACCATTTAGATTCTACTTGCTCGCGTCAGCGACGTCGCTGTGTTTGTGCGGGGATCATATTTTCACTTCGGAGAGTCCTCCGTTTCACTTACTGAGTATGGAGGAGGCCACCTTAGACTTTGGCCTCCTGGATTTTTGGAGGCTGATGACATGCGTCAATTAATTCGTCATCATCCATCTCATTCAATCTGGTGACCTCTCTCCTGTGTGTTGTCGCCTTGGACCAGTGTCCACATCCACCAGAGGAGAGATCCATCTTTTCATTCCCCGGGCCAAATGATCCAATTAAGAAGGCATTCGTGGGCTGGCCAAGGTTTTTTTTTTGTTTTTTTTTACGTCGGGAGGGGAAGGTGCTAAAAAACGTTTCTGGAGGACCACACTTACATGATCATTTAGCCCTCCAGTACCGTCATTACCCTCCCATCAACCATCAGCCGTCATCTCAGGTGTTGACCCGCACTTCAACGGTCCGCTCCACAGAGTCCACTTCTGTCGTGGGCCGAGTCTGGGAAAAGAACGCGAGGATAAATCAACAAAATGTGCATTTCTCGTGATTTACTTCAACACACCGACGGGCGGAGCGTATAACGGTACGCTGGAAGGTTTAACATCTTGAAAGTAAATCACTGAGATAATGAACATGTTTGTGATTCATCCTCGGTCCTTTTCCAGACTCGGCCACGACAGAAGTGGATCTCTGGGAGCGACGGTGAGTGGGGTCAACACCTGAGATGGACGGCGTGATGGTGATGGAGGTAATGACTGGGATGGAGGCTAATGATCATGTAAGTGTGGTCCTCAGAACGTTTTAGCACCTTCCCCCCGAGTAAGAAAAAAAAAAAAAAACTAAATGGCCAGCCCACGAACGCCTCTTAATTGGATCATTTGCCCGGGGATGAAAAAGATGGATTCTCTCCTCTGGATGTGGACACTGTCCAAGGCGAGCACACACCAGAGAGGTCACCAGATATGATATGATGATGACGATAATTGAGCGTCATCAAGCTCCCAAATCCGGAGGCCAAAGTCAGGTGGCCTCCTCCATACTCAGTAGTTTGAAACGGAGACTCTCGACGTGAAATATGAATCCCAGCACAACACAGCACGTCGAGAGGAATGTAGAATCATAAATGGTTTAGTCTTTGGCTCGTCACACACCCAACCGTGGCCATCCTCCTATAAAGTCTTATGCGTATATAATATAGATCTAAAAGTATATATCTGTTAGGTGTGCAATAATACCGTCTACGCAAGCCATTTTAAATAAATTCGTTCGCAAAATGGCCGGTAAAGTTTGCACTCGAAAAATCGAAAGGTTAAGCTTCCTCAGAATCGTATCAAGGAATGATTCTCTCGCCCCCTTTAGCAACGAGCAATTAAGTGTGGGTACAAATCGATAATGTTCAATTTCTTCGCGGTCATTACGTTCGTTTAGTTGACATTCTCCAGGTTGGGTCGCGATGAATTTAGAAGTGATTTAAATCTGAGTAAAATACAGAGTCTTGGCCATACAACTGTGGGCCAATCAGAATATATTCAGACATTCGCCCCAGACGGTTGTAAATGTGATATATAAGCACAAACGCAAAAATAGACAATAACCCCCAAAAAATGTCTGTAAGTATTTTGGTACGGGGGTCATCTATCTAACAGGAGCCGTCTACGGCGATCCGAGGTAACTGCGAGTCCTCCGGTGAGCACTAATCTATTTGTAATAGAATAAGCATCATCATGATGGATGGGATGGGAGCGGGGGGGGCGGCGGTGGGGGGGGGGTATGCTTAAACCGTTAGCGGGGGGGGGGGGGGGGGGGGGGGGGGGTCCGGGGGGGCCGCGGTGCTTTAGCTGCATTATCCTAATTACTAAGTGGAATCCAAACCAGGGGCCCCGAATTAGAGTGGAAGCTACGGTCGTTTTAATTAAAGTAATCCCCGCCCCCCCCCGTCCCCCTCCCCTGTCAAGAGGACAGAGGGTTCATGGGAAACTAATCACGGTAAGTGTAAGATACCTCAATGCCACTGAAATGGCCGTGTGCGGTGACGGGACTGTTCGTAAATATATATACACACAGCGTCCAACATTACAAACTCCCATTCTTTTCATCCGGCGCTTGGAGGGAAAAAACTGTCCAAAAGGTCCGACAAAAATGGGTTCAATGTACTGTACGGTAAAAACAAATTTGAATTCCTCGGATAACTCTGAAAGTTTGAGGTGCTCAATTTCCGAGACCCCCAATTATTCGTGCTGTATAACCTGGACCGTTTCGCATAGGACTGTCCTTATTCACAGAGAATCCCCCGGTCTCTTCCACAGTACGCACAGTGTGATTCTCCTTATCATCTTGTCACTCGGTTTTCCCCCCCCCCGTCCCCCAACCTTTCCAACAACTCGATCCGACTGAAAAAAAAGCCGCTGAGTGGTTTGGGTTGAGAATGTTCCACAGAAGCGGCCCCCTCCTCTTCTGGACGCCAGCGAGCGCTCTCTGCCAAGTGGCTGCAAAACTACGGCATGATTATTCCGCCCGCAGGCTCTCCGTGAGTGGCGTTAATAGGCGGCAGCTCTCGCCGTCCGGTGAAGCGATGGAACGACCCGTTCAGCGGTTCGGCGGAGATTGACGCGTTAAATTGGCGGCAGTGGGGGCGGGGCTTAGTTTAATGCACGGCGCGAGCGCCAAACGGTTCCGTGTTTGGAAAATATTGAACAATTGAGCAAAAGAATGAGTCAAAATGGAAAAGGTTCCCGGGACTCCGTTCCAAGCGAGTATTTTTTTAAATATTTGACCCGTGCGAGAAACACCGATAACAAAAAGGGACCGCAGTGGGAAACTTTATGTCGTGAGAGTCGGACGTTTCAAGACAACAACCTGAATCACAAGACTACAGCCTTATGATGGAAGTGGCCTCTTTTTTTCATGGTGGGAGGTCAGATATAAACGAGATCAGTTGAAACGGTTCGATCTCAAACAAACGACGACGACTCACACGATTCATTCATTCATTCATTCATTATAGGATCAACAGTCGGAGCACATCGGGGCAATTGAGAAGCCCAGAACGGCTCACGATCGGCAGCGGACGGAGGCCGTATCGGTCTCACACGCCGCCGCGTCCGTTTCGCCAATTGAAGGGACGTCGGCGGGCACCCTGTACTCCGGGTTATCTCGCTTGTCGCTACGTCTACAGACAAAGCAGTTCAACGCCGGAGCGATTAAGCGTCGGAAACGCGTCCGACATTCTTAATTAGCGGCTCAGAGACGAGAAATGTCAGAGACGACTGAGAGCACAGCGACGGCGGTTTAATGTCCACGCAACTGCGAATCTACATAATATTTCCCCGTCCGGTCCCCGATTCGCTGCAGCGAGGGTCCATGGAGGGAAGCCACAACAGACGTAGACCACTATCTTCTATTTTGTATTGGTAAATATAGGAAAATTTGAGAATAAACATTAATAATGAAATTATACAATTTTACCATCTTAGATTTTTGGCAAGGTAACGATTTACCTCACGTTAACAGGTTATTGTCTCATCATATCTTTTGTGCATTTGTCTATTTGTCTTCATAATTGTTTCAGATAAGCTTCAATACCTGTGCACACATTGAACTGAATAATGATGTCATGAAATATATACATAATCACCACACACCTCTGTCCGGCGCTGGATAAAAGACACACACAAACGTATAGAGCAAATGATCACAATCAGAAATGGATAGCATAGCAGAATCTTTTTGTCATCCACGCAACGACAAAAAAATTCCAGAACGACATATGAAATCAGATGGTAATGACGGCATATGATTAAAAGTCGAATTATTTCACCGATTATACTTGATAAATTCCCAGGGTTTATAATTATTGGCTTGTTGGAAAAAAACCGTTGGTATGGGAGGGCTGAGGAAAATTATCGGTTTGCGGCCAAGAACAAATTTAAATTAGTTGAATGGTGAGATAAACTACACACACACACAGCAACACGACGCACTGCGCACCACACACAACGCGCACACAACACACACACACACACACACAACACGGACTTGCACACTAAACATATCTGTCGTTTGCAATGCATGTAGTTTAATGTAACTGTGTTTGTGTGTAAACGAACACGCGCGGACCAAACACACACACAACGCACACACAACGCACACGCACACACGCACAACCGCACGCACACACACACCACAACACCAGTGCAGCGATTCCGTGACCATTGACCTGTTTGATCCTCGTGTTCACCGGTCTGCTCTGTATACTAATCAGCAAGTAGAGTAGAGAGACACCACCACACACACACACACACACACACACACACACACACAACACACACACACACACACACACACACCCACACCACAGCACACACACACACCGAACACACACACACACACCACCAACACACAAACAGGAATACAGGCAGAAGGAGTAGGGGTCAAAAGGTAAAGGTTTAGAGGTCAGAATAAGGGCCTGCGGTAAAGAGAGGCGCGACGGGGAGGGGATGGGAATAAGCGTTCGACATGCAGAGACTTAGCCGCAAACCACGACTGTATGTACCTACTGCTTACAATGGCGCCTAAGAGGGCCCCACCGTTGTGCCACCAGGTGTTGCATGTGACTAAAAAATGGTCACGGTGAACATAGTGGACATTCACAAGTGGGAGTGTCGTCCGCCCAGATGTACATATGATGACGAGTTTAGCCTACCAAGCCTACTCACAACCCTTAGGATGGACAGGCGTCTGGATGGACACTCCCACTTGTGAGTCACGATGTCACAACGGCAATTTTAGTCACGACATTAAGGGCTCTAAACGGCGACACACTCACACCTCGTGGTCCATTTGAACCTTCACCTGGATTGTACTTTGCGATGCATCTGAATTCAGAATACAATGTAAATGTATTTGAGGTACTAGATTAGTACTGTTAGGTACGATTAAGGGTTAGCCTACCAGGTACACAGAGGGGGGGCCTGTGTATCTTTTCCAGGTGCGACAGGTTTTAATGTGACTTATGACTGACTGATAAGCTGGCATGTTGCCACTCGGAATGGTTATAATCTCCTTCCTGGTTCCACTAAACCACAGGTTCTTCATGTTCTCAGGACAGCCACACAATCCGCGCATTGACTCCGTACGTCCCGTTATTTGTCCTCATCCGTGTGGACGACAGGAGCGGCCCTTATGAACAGCTTTGATTTTCAAGCCGAGGAATAAATATCATCTCCTTTCCACCTACTTCTTCTTCTTTCCAGGACCGGCCAATAGAGTTTCCTGTGTTTCTCCCTGGCGACCGTTTTATACCGTGACAACACCCGGAGTTATTGCCGAAAATTGCAAACAAAAAAAAACAACTGCATGCTAAGACAACGCTACTCGCTAACGCACCACACCACAACACACACACACCAGCACACAACTAGTGCCACACAATTCAGCGCAACACACTTTTTCCAGGCACACATCCTATTTTTGGCCGACATTTTGGTGAATTCGCACAATAGTATTTTTTGCATTTACCACGCAGGAGGTAGAACGGCCATCTTTTCAACGTTAACGAGCGGGACCAGAGGTGTATGTGCAATCTAACCGTTCAAAATTGAGAAAAGCGGTGTTGTTTGTGGCGCCGATTGGGCCGCGGAGAGAGGCTTGTGATTCAGGTAATTGCCGTCGCAATTACCAGCGTTGCAAAGGGCTGGAGGGGTCAGCGGGTGGGCCGGGAGAATAAAGTGTGGAACACGTTTCGCGGTCAGCCGTGACGGACACAAAAAGCCCTTTAGAACCTAGCTCCAGAGGCTCCAGTGCCTGACTTACCAACTCGGCCATAACTCTGTGAGTATATACAGTATATCATATAATAGTATATAATATAATATGTTTGTATATGTGTATTATGATTGATGAGGAATGGGATGTCATGTGTGGTTTGTCTGTGAGTATATCTTGTATGGTCATCTGTCATCATGTTTGTTTCTATGTGTGTACATGCTGCTGTGAAAATTAATTCCCATACGGGAAATAAAGACGATATATCTCTCAGTATCTAAAAGAAAACACTGTGGTCATTAACAAGGGGCTACTGAAAATTCCACAATCCCTCAGCCAGTATATCACGCGTATAATAAACTGCGTCCTTAAGGTGCCTATTCTGAGGAAACACTCAATTAGCAAGCGGAGGCGGTGTTCATGAGCGTGTAATGACTTAATTCCTTAATTCCTAACAAGTACAGTGTAAACGGCCGCGTGGCAAAAAAATATGTACAATTGATATCTTTTTAAAAGGTTAATGTTATCCAGACACTACGCAATATAACTGGCGGCTATATTATTGCTTTTTTTATGTCAATTCGCAAACGTTGGTAATGAATTAATATACCTTTTTGTAGTCCGTCTTGGGATGATTGTAGTTGTTCACCGCGGGAGAGCCGTCGCATAATAATGACGTTCTTCCCCTCGGCGGCGGCGGATTCCTTATGAATTATCGCTCCTTTCCTTGCCCTCAACAACGGGGTTAGAAGTTAGAAAATCGTTTGTCTTATGAGGATGTGATAAGCTCATCTCTTCGCCGAGAGAGAACGAGATCACATTCCTCTCAGACGCGCCGCGCGTGAAGCCGAGTCTGAGGACTACAAAAATGGAAGTGGACCGGTCTCAGCGTGAGTCGTGCTCATTATTTTTAGACATTAAAGTTTACCGTCAGAAGTATTTCTTCCCCCCCCACCCCACCCCCCCCCCACCCCACCAGCTATTTTTCAATTCATTTTTTATCAAATCAAAAGTAAAAAGGAGCGCAAACAGCAGATCAATAAGACGAGGGAACGATGTATGAAATGTGGTTATGGTGCGTTGCGGGGGTCCGCCTGGAATCTTCTTTGGATTTGCTTTAAATCAATCCCTCGTATCAAAAACACCCCTTGTCTCTGACTGGGTTTTATTTACTCCGGAGAGGTGGCGGTATACTAGAGCACAGAATAGAGCCGCCTGTCAGACCTCGTCTCTCTCACCTCTGCTCACTTGAAAGATCTCCCCGTCACCACCGGGTGAGAGAGAGAGAGAGAGAGAGAGAGAAGAGAGAGAGAGAGAGAGAGAGAGGAGAGAGAGAGAGAGAGAGAAGAGAGACCACACACACACACACACACACACACACACACACACACACACACACACACAGAGAAGAGCCTACTTCAGATGTCCTGATCTGAGGTATGTGTTGTGTGGTGTGTTAAGCACCGAGAACACCATCAAACAAATCTGATTACCGATTATCCCGATGAGCTGATCATCCATGCTACACCCAACCCATCATGTATCCGCCGAACCATCGACTCATCATCATCTGACTTATCCATCTACTCACCGAATCATCGCCGAGTCATCCATCCAACATACTGTACGTGTCACGATTCACTGGTGGACACAATGCAAAACGCCAGACTGAGGAGTAAAAGTTCACGAAGACGATTTATTTGAGGGGAAATCCGGGGAAGGGCTGAAGTGGATCAGATCAAGATTGAAGAACTTTAAACGCTCACGATACACATGCAGGACATATGCAAAGAATATAAGAATAACCAAATAACCAAAGAATCGAATATCCACACTCAGTTAGCAGCTCTTTACAGGTAAAGGGGCAAGGGGGGGGGGGGGGGGGGGGGGGGGGGGGGGGGGGGGGGGGGGGGGGGGGTTATTAGTGATTAAGGGTGCTTTGCAATGCAAAGCACACTATTATCTCCATCATACTTTAATCTTTATTTTTCTTCCGCCGTTATTTCGGCGCGGAACAGGTCTCGCAGCGTTGGCAATGCACACCGCAAACAATACATCTAAAACGTGCGCCTTGAACCAGGGAAATCGAGTGCGTACTAATTTGTTTGTACATACCATTATTACTTTTCCGAAATATTCAACCATTTAACAGCATTTTTGCCCCATTGAAATGAATGGGGGCGAGTGTTCAAAATGTGTCCAAACACCACTATATTCACCTCTTCCCATTCAGTCAATACATTCAGTAGAAACTCATCAATACATCAACAATTAAACGCTCGCTCACGACCCAAAACTTGGATGAATTTCACAACATAGATTTCAACAATTTTCATAACATTCAATAGCTTTGACACAAATTACAGTTCAGACTTAATTGATTTTTTCAGCTCCTCAGACCAGTTTAAGTGGGTGTGTATTGCGCCCGGGTTTAGAGCGGGTGACGTCACCGGTTAGAGCGTGGAGCAGACAAAAAAAACCACAATCTATTTTAAAAACTGCCATCTCCGCCACGAATTTAACTCCAATACGTAATCAAAATGTAGCTACACTCGTGAACGGTCACAATATATGTAAGCTATGGAGAAAAACAGACTTAATACTTTTGGATTTATTGAGCGCTAAGAAGTAACATCCATTGCGAGAGCTCCAAAGAGCCCGTATTTTCCCACGCCAGTTTCAAGCTGGTCACCCTCCTGCGACAGAAGGTTTCCACCACTGATCACGCCATTTTAAAAACTGCCATCCCGCCCACAATATTAACTCCACATACGTAATCTATACATCAAATGTAGCTACACTCGTGACGGTCACATATATGTAACTATGGAAACAAAGGGACTTATACTTTTGGATTTATGAGCCTCGAAATGACAGGTGCCCCTACCCAATCAGCTCATCAAATTACATGACAACAATGACTAAGCAGTTTTTGTCCCGCTTGTTTGTGTGGACACCACACACACACACACACCCCTCGTCGCGCCAAATGGCGGTGACGCCAAAGCCACGCCCCCTCGTCGCGCACACAGAAGGGGCGTGGCTATGGCGGTGATGCCGTAGCCACGCCCCCTCGCCAAACACAGAGAGACACACGTGTGTTTAGGGGGCGTTTATGCTGTGTGTGTGTGTGTGTGTTTTTGAGTATAGGCCTATGTATTTTATGTTGTGTTTTATGTTGTGCCAAAATGGTGCCAATCAAAATGGTGTCAAAATGGCGTCTGTGTTTGGCGTAATGGCATGTGGTGGTGTAATATTTATAGACGCCAAAATGGCGCCAATCAAAATGGTGTCAATGGCGGTGACGCCATAGCCACGCCCCCTCGTCGCTCATACAGAAGGGGCCACGCCCCCTCGCCAAACACAGAGACACACACACACGTGTGTTTAGGGGGCGTTTATGCTGTGTGTGTGTGTGTGTTTTTCAGTATAGGCCCCCGCCATAGCCACGCCCCCTCGTCGTGCCAATGGCGGTGACGCCATAGCCACGCCCCCTGGTCGCGCACACAGAAGGGGCGTGGCTATGGCATAGCCACGCCATAGCCACGCCCCCACACACGTGTGAGAAGGGGTGTGGCCGTCATTTCATATAACACACAATCTATTTTTTTGTCTGTATACTGTGTGTGTGTGTGTGTGTGTTTTTGAGTACAGGCCTATGTATTTTATGTTGTGTTTATGCTGTGTGTGTGCTTTGTGTATGTAGACCTAATTGTTGATTTAAGATCAAGACCTAGTAATGACCTTGCTAATACAAAAGTACAATTTTATTTTTAGGTATTGCTCATGAAACATTACTTCAAAGTACATACGTGTATCTCTCTACTCCTCTCCTACACATCTGTGTGTGTGTGTGTGTGTGTGTGTGTTATTGCTTGCTTAGTAGGCACCCTCAAAATTTCCCTGGAATTTTTCTAGTTATTAATATAATCCATCGATCGCATGCAATTATAATAACAACACAGACGGTGCGCTGTTTTCACACATCTATGAATACATACTGTAGCTACTGCAGTCTCGGTGAACGAAAAAGCCCCGCAACGAGGTGACGACATGTGTTTCCTCTTTCCTCCTCCTCCTCGCTCCTCCTCCCCCGCCGCCGAGAGAGAGAGAAGTGAGAATAAGAATGAAAGAGAAATGAGATTTCAGAGTCACTGAGGGCGGTTTCTCTCGCGCGTTCTCGCCGCCCCGCAATCACCAATTGTAGTACGGGGAGCTCTGGTTCCGTCCTCCACACGCAAGACTAAACTGGTCCGCGGTGCCAAAGTCAACGCGACATAAAGGGAAGTAGATTCGTAATTACCATCGCCAACACCTCTTTAACGTTCTGCCACGAAATTCTACGACTTCCTTGAAGTTTTCGTTTTTTTATCGTCGCTTTTGCGCCGGGGGGGGGGGAAGTTGGTGTGGAGAGTTCACTATTTGGTTGATTGTGGTGTTGTTGTTGTTGTGTTGGTGTTTGGTGTTGGTGTGTGTGTGTGTGTGTGTGTGTGTGTGTGTGTGTGTGTGTGTGTGTGTGTGTGTGTGTGTGTGTTGTGTGTGTGTGTGTGTGTGTGTGACTATTTATCGTCGGTTAATGAACAAGCGCCGGTTCGGAAAACCGCTTTCGACGAATCGATTCTTTTTTTTTGTGTACGTTGGCGTAGGAGATAAACTGGGGATAGCGTGGAATGCATTATTTAATGCGTTTATTTAATTAATTTTTCGGGGGGGATTTTCATTACACGTCCAACAAAAGGGCGATTGACGGGCCACGGTTATTACAATCACAGCGACAGAACCGTGGCGATAAACGCGTGAATATATGTGTGTGTGTGTTGTGTGTACTTGTAACAGTGCCGCTGCCGAGCATATCGTTAGGAGATAACGAGGAATATTACTAATGCACTTGTGTTTATAAGTCGTATATATCAGACATATAAGAAGAAACCAACTGAAGAGGTAGAGAGGTGAGTCCACACGATACACCTCCCTCGGAGTGAGAGAGAGAGAGAGAGAGAGAAGAGTAGAGAGAGAGAGAAGAGAGAGAGAGAGAGAGAGAGAGAGGAGAGAGAGAGAAGAGACCTACTTTTAGACCTGAGAGGCCTGTGGAAGCCATTAACTTCACAGTTGGGGAAAATGTCACGTAACCATGGTGACTCGCCAGAAAAAGAATGGCAAATCGCTAATGAGTAAAGACCAACACACCACACACACACACACACACACACAACACAGGCGTGGGCAACACACACACACACACACAACCACAGGCGTGCACAGAACACACACACACCACACACACACACACACACATACAGTAGGTGTTGTTAACATTTTTGGTGGCAGCTTGGTTATTTTTGTAGGGCGGTGAATACTTTAAGAAGTTTAAGACGCGGAGCGCAACTTAGGCAGTGATGCTCGTACTTCTGACTTTGTTGCCGTGTCTGTTATGCGTTCCAAATCAATGTTTGTATACACACACACACACACACACACACACACACACACACACACACACACACACACACACCTCATCATGCTTAAATCAGGCTTATAATACATACTTGTGGAGTGTGTGTTGATGGGCTGGTGGTTTTAGGCAGCCTCACTGGCCCAGGTGAGACGCAATCACAGTCACCACCACCACAACACACTAACATGCCATCAGCAATAGA
>PIJE02005126.1:8773-20796 GCA_002895965.2 Coryphaenoides rupestris | reverse complement strand
CCTCCATTTTGAGGTCATTTACAGTCGCTAACTCTTCACTGAGAAAGCTGTCAATGTGAAACCAGTTTTATGTTGTGTTTTTTAGTTTATTTTCCTGAGTTGATTTAAACTTTTATTTCAAGTTTCAAATACAAAGGCCATGCCAAATGAACTAGAAAATGAACATGTGCTCATGGATAATGCATATTCATACTCTAATCTATTTTTAAGGGTTTTTCACGATGAAGCCAGAGGGACACATTGTGACTGGCCACTAATGCCCATTTCAGATGAATTATATAATATTATAATCCATTTCTCAACTGCTGAACACATGTGCGGTCATTCTGTTGAATCATAATACAAGAGTAGAATTACGGGACATGCATGGTACTTAATGTGATTGAACCTAGTGGCTATTGCTGATGGATCTCCGATGGATATTTCTTCCCAATGTTTTCAGTACAAACAGGTGGAACAGTACATGTCCTTTCATAAACTTCCGGCGGAACGTGAGACAGAGAATTCATGATTACTACGAACATCGATTCCAAGGCAAAATTTTTGACGAGGACAGCATCCTCGAGAGCTGAGTGAACCCACTCAAAGAGGTGGGCCTTTCTCTAAAGCTTCTTATAGAAGAGTGCATGCCATTAAATTACTTTTAATGCACACCGTACACAGTCTCCCAGGATTCACAGACCACATACTGATCTGTAACAACAAACCGTTACGTAATGCAAGGGCTTTAATCATCAAAGCTACTACATACAGTTAAATTACTACAATTCTCTTAACACTCACATAAATCCCAGGATTATATACCTGCATACCTCTGTAACAATGTGTAAAAAAAATATATAGAAATACACATATAAAATACACGATGACCGTAGTTTCATGATTACAATACTCTCTCTCCTATTCTGTACCTATCCTGTATAACAAAGCATTAGGCAAATAATGCCAGATCTTTTTATTATTAACAACATATCAAATTCATCATTATGTAACAGGCGTGTTTAGAACCCAAATGCAGCACAACACAGGAGACGTTTGGTTAATGACCGTTTACTAAAAGGTCTGGCACGGTACAGGGTAGTATGAAACAGGGGAATAGATAATCCAAAGGTAGTGGGGTACGGGGTCCATGGGTCTTGAAAACAGGTGACATTGGAGAGGGGACACAGGTGACCGGGCATGGGGAACAGGTGACGTTGGGAGCAGGGAACAGCTGAGTGTGGTCCTGGGGAGCCCAGGTGGGTAATCAGCTGGGCGGAGGTTACCGTGAAGTTAATGCAAGGCAGACAGTGGTCGGGGACGGGCGGGATGATCAGGAAGCCAGGTGTGAGTCAGGCGAGGCAGGAAGAGCGGGGACAGGCAGGGTCGGCAACAGGTAACCGACCTAGACATTTCTGAAGAGTCTTGCGTGCATGAGCTAAGATACAATCTGGCAGAGTGCATGTGGAGAGGAGGAGCCTATAAAGGCCGGGAATAGATACGGGGACAGGTGGAGGTGATTTGGCTGATGAGAAGTTAATTGAATGATTTACAGTGAAGTGGAAACTTAACTGAGTTGAAGCGGATCATGACACATTTACATACAGTTGAATTACTCCTTCATTCGCACATAGTCAACCTCCGAAATGTATGCAAAAAAACACTGCTTCGCGTAATCTCAGTGCTTTTTCTCAGTGCTCATCGAAAACCCCATGGTTTAAATCCACCACGGTGATGACTCCATCATCATTTACGCCCCTTGCGTCGTTTTTTCTCACCACCAGGAGATTGTCAGCTTCAACTGCCGCGGACTCGTGGCCAACATGCCACTGTTCGCCAACACCGACCCTCACTTTGTGACCGTCATCCTGACCAAGTTACAGTTTGAAGTCTTCCAGCCGGGAGACCTGGTCATACGGGAAGGAACGCTGGGTCGCAAAATGTACTTCGTCCAACATGGCAGCCTCACTGTGCTGCCACGTGGCGGGAAGGAGGTTCAGCTGAGCGACGGGGCATATTTTGGAGGTAAGTTAACGACCAAGAATGATCACATTCTATGTTACTGTGGGTTTATTATGTGAATTTTTTGCTTCTAGAAAAGCAATAATAAGCCACTTGAGGCTGTGATAAGTGTTGTGCCTTGTGCCTAACACCCCATGGCTGTTCTAATATCCCTGTAAACCACAGTCGCTCATGGCTTGTTGCTTAGATATAATGTCAAAGTGGTGATACTCCCTTCCTTTCAGGAAATGCATGACTAAAATACACACATCCACTTTAAAGGTACTATAAGTAAGAATCAGTGCATTCTGAGCTCCGTGGGTTGAGACAATAACAATCAGAAAGTAATGTTAGTTCTAATCATAACTAAACCTTGTCCACATTTTACAAAGCTATGAAATATATATATATTTTAATTATCCTCGCTTACATCTAACTTCGTTCCTTTTTCCCCGGAAATCCGATCCGACTTAAAAGCGTGATGCACGATGTACATTTTCTGTCGGGGGGGGGGGGGTTGAGTGTGAGTATGGAGTATGGCAATGGCTGCAGTAGAAAAGTGTGAAATATTGCATGTTTAGGTATTAAACGGTGTTGAGTGTAAATGGTCACCTCTCCTGTCTTGCCCCCGTTTCTCTGCTCCAGAGATCTGCCTGCTGACGGCGGGCCGGAGGACGGCGAGCGTCAGGGCCGACACCTACTGCCGCCTGTACTCTCTGAGTGTGGACAGCTTCAACGATGTGCTGGAGGAGCACCCGCTGATGAGGAGGGCGTTCGAGAGTGTGGCCATCGACCGCTTGGACCGAGTGTCGCGGAGACCCAGCCATTAAGCCCTACCACCCCCCCACCAGAGAGAGAGAGAGAGAGAGAGAGAGAGAGAGAGAGAGAGAGAGAGAGAGAGAGAGAGAGAGAGAGAGAGAGAGAGAGAGAGAGAGTTGTGGTTGATTTTCTTTTATATTCAGCTTGAGTCCTTGACATAGGAAACCAGCACGATTTTAATTTCACATTGTTTTGTCATAAACAGCGGGGACGGGGGGAATTCAAATCCAGATTGTTGATGAAAGATGCCGGTGAGAACTTGTACTCACAACAATACTGACATTACTGGACACACCACTTGTTCCATTGTACTGCATCTATGTACATGTTTATTAAGGAATTGCGTGTGGTACAGAAACCTAAGATAGAACAAGAGATCTGGTTCCCATACTATGCTGTTTTATATGCACAATGAATGGAGGAAATACTAATAGCTACAGGGATAAGCTGCAGTGATGCAATGCTTCCAAGCCTGATTTATTTATCTGGACAATAAGACATGGGACCCCTATTCTATTCAGTCTAGTGCAGTTTCATTTGAGGTCACAGAGTTAAGGTCACTCACTGATGTTTCAAAATATATGCTTCATAACATCCCTTTTTAAATGGGTTTGTTAATATATATTTTGAATTACCTTTTGACATTTGTCCACACTGTATATTGTCTATGATCAATTGGCTCTTGTTGTGAACCATAAAAGTAGGCTACACAACATGTTTATGAATAATATGTATTTTATGTTCATTTGATCTTGTATTGCTTACCGAATTAATTCATGTTAATGCTGCTTTATAGGATCAAATCGGTAATTCATGGTTTGAACTGTTGAGATGTTATTTAATGCATTTTATCCTTGTAAAGTAAAAATGTTTATTATAACACAGCATTGTTTAGTTCCGAGTAGCACACGTTGCTCTCATAGACGGAACGGCCGAACTCACAGCAGGCAACAACCTGGAACAACTGTGACCCTCCCCTCACGTTCACTCCACCAATCACCAGCCTGCACACTCAATGGTCTAACATGCAGGCTGAGAGAAGGGAGTTATCACCTGACGCACTACCCAGCCTTTACTGCGTCGCTACAATATTAATCAATGCCACTCAACTAAAGTAATATCACTATACTTAAGCAATAGCCCACGACAGGCCGTGGTATATGGTTATTACATCACAGCTAACGGGCGTGGTTCACAAGCCCTTAGCTGTGATATAATAACCATATATCATGGACTGAAGTGAGCTATTGCTTTTATAAAACGGCCACCAAGCACGGCAATATAAAAGTAGGCTAATAGACAGATTAAATAGATTTAAATAGTTTTTATTAACAGGTCAATAACGATTTTTCCAAAGAAATAGGCCCTACTGGCTGCCGGCACACGCGTTGCTATGCAACATACGAGCGGTCAAACACATTACGGCGCCAGGTCAAAGCTCTGCCTCAGTGCCAGGCTAAACCTCGGTGGGACTCAAACCCACAACTTCTGCCTCAGAAGGAGGTTGTGGCAATTGAGCGGCCTGTAATTCACAATGGCATTATTATATACAATGGATATACTATTAGGGCCAGGCCAAAGAATCCACCAATCCCAGAGGCTGCGAGAGTGAAGAGGGTGCCCGGTCCGGTCCCCAACCTCTCCCTCCCCTCTGCTCTAACCTCTCCCTTCCACTTCCACTTCCCTTAACCTAGTGGTTCTCAAACTTGTTCTGTCATTCCCCATTTTGGAGGGGGGGGACATTTTCAAGCCCCACCTGTCCCCCATCGCCCCAACAAAATGGTAACGAAATTAGGCCAAGTTTAAAAATGTATTGAAAATACAGGTGATAAAAATAACAGTTAAAAAATAGACAAAATAGTGCAATTGTATTATCACTTTGCATCAAATAACATGAAGTTCAAAAATAGAGAAAATAAAAGTGCAATTGAAGATGAACAAGGAAATTAACAAGTAATGAAGAACAAGTAAATATGCATGAGCCGAGCCCCTGGTCTTTGTGTTTGTGTGTTCTCCTCAAGGGGTCCAAACTCAGGGCCTGGAAAATGAAGTTTCTGATTGTTATTGTCTCAACCCACGGAGCTCAGAATGCACTGATTCTTACTTATAGTACCTTTAAAGTGGATGTGTGTATTTTAGTCATGCATTTCCTGAAAGGAAGGGAGTATCACCACTTTGACATTATATCTAAGCAACAAGCCATGAGCGACTGTGGTTTACAGGGATATTAGAACAGCCATGGGGTGTTAGGCACAAGGCCACAACACTTATCAGCAGCCTCAAGTGGCTTATTATTGCTTTTCTAGAAGCAAAAAATTCACATAATAAACCCACAGTAACATAGAATGTGATCATTCTTGGTCGTTAACTTACCTCCAAAATATGCCCCGTCGCTCAGCTGAACCTCCTTCCCGCCACGTGGCAGCACAGTGAGGCTGCCATGTTGGACGAAGTACATTTTGCGACCCAGCGTTCCTTCCCGTATGACCAGGTCTCCCGGCTGGAAGACTTCAAACTGTAACTTGGTCAGGATGACGGTCACAAAGTGAGGGTCGGTGTTGCGAACAGTGGCATGTTGGCCACGAGTCCGCGGCAGTTGAAGCTGACAATCTCCTGGTGGTGAGAAAAAACGACGCAAGGGGCGTAAATGATGATGGAGTCATCACCGTGGTGGATTTAAACCATGGGGTTTTCGATGAGCACTGAGAAAAAGCACTGAGATTACGCGAAGCAGTGTTTTTTTGCATACATTTCGGAGGTTGACTATGTGCGAATGAAGGAGTAATTCAACTGTATGTAAATGTGTCATGATCCGCTTCACTCAGTAAGTTTCCACTTTCACTGTAAATCATTCAATTAACTTCTCATCAGCCAAATCACCTCCACCTGTCCCCGTATCTATTCCCCGGCCTTTATAGGCTCCTCCTCTCCACATGCACTCTGCCAGATTGTATCTTAGCTCATGCACGCAAGACTCTTCAGAAATGTCTAGGTCGGTTACCTGTTGCCGACCCTGCCTGTCCCCGATCTTCCTGCCTCGCCTGACTCACACCTGGCTTCCTGATCATCCGCCCGTCCCCGACCAACTGTCTGCCTGCATTACTTCACGGTACCTCCGCCCAGCTGATTACCCACCTGGCTCCCCAGGACCACACTCAGCTGTTCCCTGCTCCAACGTCACCTGTTCCCCATGCCGTCACCTGTGTCCCCTCTCCAATGTCACCTGTTTCAAGACCCATGGACCCCGTACCCACTACCTTTGGATTATCTATTCCCCTGTTTCATACTACCCTGTACCGTGCCAGACCTTTTAGTAAACGTCATTACCAAACGTCTCCTGTGTTGTGCTGCATTTGGGTTCTAAACACGCCTGTTACATAAATGCATGAATTTGATATGTTGTTAATAATAAAAGATCTGGCATTATTTTGCCTAATGCTTTGTTATACAGGATAGGTACAGAATAGGGAGAGAGTATTGTAATCATGAAACTACCGGTCATCGTGTATTTTATATGTGTATTTCTATATATTTTTTTTACACATTGTTACAGAGGTATGCAGGTATATAATCCTGGGATTTATGTGAGTGTTAAAGAGAATTGTAGTAATTTAACTGTATGTAGTAGCTTTGATGATTAAAGCCCTTGCATTACGTAACGGTTTGTTGTTACAGATCAGTATGTGTCTGTGAATCCTGGGAGACTGTGTACGTGTGCATTAAAAGTAATTTAATGGCATGCACTCTTCTATAAGAAGCTTTAGAGAAAGCCCACCTCTTTGAGTGGTTCACTCAGCTCTCCGAGGATGCTGTCCTCGTCAAAAATTTTGCCTTGGAATCGATGTTCGTAGTAATCATGAATTCTCTGTCTCACGTCCGCCGGAAGTTTATGAAAGGACATGTACTGTTCCACCTGTTTGTACTGAAAACATTGGGAAGAAATATCCATCAGAGATCCATCAGCAATAGCCACTAGGTTCAATCACATTAAGTACCATGCATGTCCCGTAATTCTACTCTTGTATTATGATTCAACAGAATAACCGCACATGTGTTCAGCAGTTTGAGAAATGGATTATAAATATTATATAATTCATCTGAAATGGGCATTAGTGCAGAGTCAAATGTGTCCCTCTGGCTTCATCGTGAAAAACCCTTAAAAAATAGATTAGAGTATGAATATGCATTATCCATGAGCACATGTTCATTTTCTAGTCATTTGGCATGGCCTTTGTATTTGAACTTGAATAAAAGTTTAAATCAACTCAGGAAATAAACTAAAAAACACAACATAAAACTGGTTTCACATTGACAGCTTTCTCAGTGAAGAGTAGCGACTGTAAATGACCTCAAAATGGAGGAACTGTCTCCTGTTAATGTTTAAAAGAAATGTGTTCAAAATCAGTTATTGACGACCCAGAATGAATTGCCCTTTTTAGTAAGGACTTCCCGGGTGAACTTCTCCTTGGTCTAATGGCTGAATCCTGGCCCGGACACGTTCGCAAAGTACGTTTTTAATCTCAAAAATGCAAAATAAAGTCAAATAAAGGGCAACATAAAATGTAGAAAAAGTGCAACATTTCCCTATGGAAAACAGGTTCAATCAGAGCCAAAATGGACACCTTATCCTGGTACTGTCGGCGAGAGGCATCCAGGGACTGCACCAGGTTAGTGGCGTGGCCCAGGAACATCGCGTAGCAGGTGGCTCCCACTATCATGCTCATGATGGTGAGCCACACGTCACTCATTCCCTCCGGGGGATGGGCGCCATACCCGATACACAACATGTGGCTCATGGCCATGAAGAGCGCATAGGAATACTGGATGTGCCACGTGGCGTTCTTGGAACATGAGAGAGGAGAGAGGGGAGAGGAGAGAGGGGAGAGGAGAGAGGGGAGAGGAGAGATGGGAGAGGAGAGAGGAGAGAGGGAAGAGGGGAGAGGGGAGAGGGGAGAGTGGAGAGGAGAGAGGAGAGAGGAGAGATGGGAGAGGGGAGAGGAGAGAGGAGAGAGGGGAGAGGGGAGAGGAGAGAGGAGAGTGGAGAGGAGAGAGGGGAGAGGGGAGAGGGGAGGGTGTCAAATCATCATCCAAAATATAAAACAATGGTTATGGTTATGGACTATGGACTGATTGTGAAAGAGTGGGGGTGGGGCGGGGAACTCACCACCATGTTGTTCTTGGCCACCCAGCAGTCGGGGGGGAAGTCCTGCAGCATGGGGACCATGAAGGCCATGCAGCCGTCCCAGTGGCACAGCAGCAGCATCATGCCAATCAGGTTCACTATCCGCACCACAGCACTGGCCAGGTCATAGGTCATGTGGAAGATCTAAGGGAACGTCACACACCACAGAGAACACACATTAGGTTTTCCTGCGAGCAACCTTTCCTTTGCATGTTGCGGGGCACTAAAACAAAGGGGAAGTGAGTCAGACAGATCTGTCTGACTCACTTCCCCTGACACAAAGATGACCAAAAAATTGCCATTTCCTTGAAGTCAATTTGTCCCAGCGGCAATTACAGTTGAGGATTGCGCCTCCCTAGTAGCTTCCTTAACAAGCCATAGGACAGTTGAAGATGGCACCCATGTAAACCTATGGTTTGAATGTTTGAATGTTTTTTATATCGTTAGTTTTTTACTTTTTACGTCCTTATATTGTTAGTATACCATTATATACCGTTGTATATGTGTTTGCTATGTGGTCACTGGTGGGTGTTGTTCATGCTTTAACCAAAGACGCTGCTCTATTCTTGACTCTTATCTCGACGACACCCGCAGACTTCGTACCTCCTCCCACTGGTGGATGTAGCGGATGAGCCGCGAGAGGCGCAGCAGCCGCAGCAGGCTGAGGATCTTGGTGAAGCGCACGATGCGGAGGGCGCGCGCCGTGCGGTACACGTCCGTGGACTCCAGCCGGGACTCGATGTCCACAATGAGGAAGATGTAGTCCACGGGGATGGAGGAGACAAAGTCCACCATGAACCAGGAGCGCAGGTACTGAGCGCGGATCTCCTTGGGGTCCAGGATGATGTGGCTGTCCTCTACCGGGATCCCCGTGCGGAAATTGAAGATCAGGTCCATCAGGAAGAGGGTGTCCGAGATGACGTTGAAGGTGATCCAGGGCGTGGTGTTCTGGTCCTCGAAGAAGGTGATGCCCCAGGGCAGGATCACCAGGTTGCTCATCATCAACAGGAGCATCACCAGGTCCCAGTAGAACCTGGGGGGGTGGGGGATTGGGATGAGTGAGGCTACACACTAATGGTTGTACACTTCATAGGACAGAGTCAAGTCGATAAAGGCAAACTCAGTGAGATGATGGAAATGGCCAAATAAGACATTACAAAAAAGAATATTAATAACAACAAAGAAAAACTAATTCACCCTTGAGAATCTGAATCTGGTCAAGAAGCCTGTTCCTAAGCGGAACTCGTATAAGTCACTCAAAATACAGAATGAAACACACGTCTGGGCCTTCATAAATTCAGGCTAGTGGAGACAGGAGCTGTGAGGCCAGTGGTTGTCTGTCCTGTAATCAGCTGTTCCTGCATTACCTACCCTCATGTTATACAAGCCTCTATTGTCTCCTATAGGTGTCCAGTGTCCAGCTATACATTATGAACACAAGGTTAGGGTTTCCCCGGGTGTCAGCAGTCTTTCCACTTAAGTGTCAATCACATAGCAACAGTGATTATGGTGGTGGTGGGTCTCTCTCCCTCTCTTTCTGCTGCTCTCTCTTCGCAGGGTCACAGGGTGACGTTACGAAGCTTTTGTGTTAATTACCTCTGCAACTGTCTGCCATACAATATGCTCAACCACCTCCACCCAACCCCCCACCCCTCAGTCTCTCCGCGGTCCCTGCTCCATGCCCCCCGCAATCGCATCCCACAAATAACTCAACGATCTCCATAACTAGAGGGTGGGGGGGGGGGGGGGGGGGCGTGCTGTATGTGCCCATGGGATTTTTCTTGTAACCCAAAATCCTGCTGAAGAAATAAACGCATGGGCGGTTGTCTTGGCTCACCCTCTTGAAAGGGAGGTTTCCCAACATAAGGTGGAACCATAAATGGGCCCATATTAATCCCGCCCTCTGTATCTATGACATAATACGGCAAAGAATGGAATTACACACAAGGACATCTGGAGGAAGTAATGCCTCCCTGTGGGTTTATACCCTCATGTGTGGCCTGGACCACAACATGTCGAAATATAAAAGGAGAGTAGCAGCAGACTGTATTGTGCAATTTAGAAGAGATCCCCCCCCCCACCAAGTGAAGCAAGCAAGTCAAAGCATACTAACAGCCATACTAAGAGCTTTGTTTAAATAGTTATGTCTGCCTTTTTCCTTGAGTGGAAGACAGCGGCCCCAAGGGTACAGTTAATCCAGATTATGCCGTATCGCCGATCAAATCCCTTCAGAGCACAGCACGTTCAAACCCAGCTGTCACTGCAGCCATGTCCTTAAGAAGAGCTTGTCCAGAGGGCAACGTGTGTGAATGTATCATACATTGTGTCCAAGCTGTAGGCCCATCTAATCTGGCGATACATTGCAATACAAATTAAACGATGAGGATGGAAGCGAAGGAAGGTTAGGTTTTGTTTTTTGTTTTTTATTTCCGTGAGGCCTACCTGAAGTCACTGTAGGGGTGGATAATCCACACTCCAAAGGATTTAACCCTATCTTGTTCGGCCGCTACACCCTTGTGACTGCCAAACATACGCAGAGAGAATTTGTTGACACCTGGCTGGAGCAGGGCGCCGAACTGCCTCTGGAAGCGAGTGGACTGGTCGGCGCATAGTTCATCGTCCGCCTGGGCGCCCACACCGCGGGAAGGGGACCGCTCTCCTCTCTCTGGCGCGGCTGCACTGACGCTGGTCAGGCCTACGGCTGGTTCCTCTGACGTGAGCGGGTCGTCGGGGTCCGCGGTGTACTCGTCGTTGTGAGTCTGGACCAGCGTGAACAGCGTCTTGGTCACGTCGCCGGCCGCCGGTTCGGCCTTCGGGGAGGCCGATCTCCAGGCGGAGAAGCGGAGGCTGCTCCAGCTGCTGCGGTACCGGTGGGGCGCCTTGCTAGAAGGGCTCTCCCGCCGGGTGCTCTTCTGTGCGTCTCGGCCTACCCCTCGATTGGGAGTAGTCATGTTTGTCTTTCTTTCTTTCTTTTTTAAAGAATATAAAACAATATAAAAGTTGTAAGAAGTAGGCTATTTAACAAGACTACATTCACGGACACGTTATAAAAATACTTCAAACGACCTCGTCCCCTCTTCAAAAGGATCGGCCAGTCCACGCCTCGCTGCGAAGTTCACCCATGCAGGCACACGGGCTATAATACATCAACATGTAATGTATATACTGGATATATATTTTTTTTTCCCGCAATTAATCACACAAAACGTTCCATTGCACCGGTCCAGCGGCTGGTGTGCGCGTCTCCCGGTCTGCAGGATCACGCCAGCAGCGGAGCTTAATCATAATAATCGGCTTGTTGATGTGGATGATAAGCGTCCCGCTCCACGCTCATCATCTCGCTCTTACTGCAGTAATATATCCTCCCATGGTAGTCGAAGAAGAAGAAGAAGAAGAAGAGGAGGTCATCCTAAAGCCACTAGTTCCCCCCCCCCCCCCCCCGAGCAGCAGGTGATCCAGCGCCATATGGCTCATTTGAACTCTATTGGTCACACGGTAAAGCCACCAGGCTTTGGGTGGACTCGGATGTCCGGGGATGCCGCTGCATGGGTCAACTTGTTTGTTTACTTGTTTCAAAAACGAAACAAAGATTATGTTTCACCAGGGGCGTTGTAGAACTTGAGAACATTGGCGTCTCAGAGTACTCAAAAGTCTCAAAGTACATTTCTTAATCATTGAAATCAGGAAATGTGTACCTGAAATCTGTCACTGTTACTTTACAGATTAATGATGACAGATTAGTTATGTCAAAAATATTAGGAGTTGTTACTCATTGTATTGCGTCACACAACATGCAAGCGTGCAGAGTTGGGTGAATTGTGAATTATTCTGCTGCTTGAATGACACACAGAGGTCCCAGAATGTGTTTGTGTTTTTGATCAACAATATATTATTTCCGAGGGGTTTAATACGTGATTGGAATGACAAATGTATGAGTAGATTTTTGAGATCAGGGTCTATTCATGACACCTCCGGGGCTCTAGCCTCGGACGCCCAGTAATAACACACCAATAGTCCACTGGAAGTTATTGTTTTATTAAAA
>PIJE02005125.1:0-20797 GCA_002895965.2 Coryphaenoides rupestris | reverse complement strand
GGGGCGGTGCGGTATGGGTGTGTGTTTTTTAAGGAAGACTCGAATGATACTCTCATCATGCTACTGTAGACGTTGGGAAATGCGTTTAGCACACGCACATACGAGTAAGCACATGCACACACACACACACACACACACCCCCCACCCCCCGACTTTGCAAAGTCTAATACATGGTGATGGGACGGAATCCCACAGTTTACCGTTTCCTGGAAACTTTGGGGGGAAGTCTGTCTGAACGGCAGACATGAGTTTTCTAACAGGTGGGGTTGGGTGGGGTCTTGAGGGTGGTGGTGGTGGTGATGATGTGTCATAGATGGCCGCTGCAGTTCATTGGAGCAATGTGTCAACGCGGCAGCCATATTGGTCAGGGGAAGCCGCGCCTCCCAATGCATCTCTCATGGAGGCAGGATGTCTGTTCACAATCATCATCATGCCTCAGTTTCCCTGTACTGCTGTACAAAGTTACTGTACTGTACTGCAAACTGTACAACACATTCTCACCTTCTAAATGTTATTCCCTGTCGACCTCGTCTATAATGACGCCGCGCCGAAACGTCTCAGCTGGCCGCTTTTAATTCCACATTCCTTTATCATGGTGCTGCTACCTCTGGTGCTTGAGGGATTGAGGAAGAAGGTGGGGAGTTCACCTGTGGTTATGGTCCTGAGGCCAACATGGACCGCTTGTATAGACAGACACATCACAGACCCTTCATGCACAGAACTGACTGCTGGGCCTTATGGGGGCTGCAGGAGTGGCTAGTGGTTTGGCTAATGGAGACTATGAGGGTGGAATAGTCGGTGAAATACAGTATTTCACCTGGCACACACATTATATTCCGCTGACCTAAAAAAACCCCTAAACTTTCCCAAATTGCAGTGCAGTGGTGTCGATCACAACATTCAAAGGGCATTGATTTCCCCGGCGTTTGGCCTAAGATGGACATTTACGTCGACATTTTAAATCCGTTTTCTGTACTGTACTGTAGGTCCAGATTTCCCGGTTTCTATCATTGATGCAGAAGCCAGGAGCTCGGCCTGCGTGGAATGTAAATGCGGTGCTAATGCAGACACCACCAGCACCATCACCAACAGCAGCACCACCACCACCACCACCACCACACCTCTCTGGACATGCATGCCTGATCTAATATTCCTAATATGCAACTCCTACAACATTAAATAAACCGATTCATTTCTCGACCACATTCGCAGACTTTGACGTTTGTGTGTGTGTGTGTGTGTGTGTGCATTCTACGGGGAACTTGAATATTCCCTCCCACAAAGCAGAATCCCCGGCACGCAAAAACGCCGACATCTCCTCCAGAATCCGTGCGTACGTCTGTCGGTTGTGCGCAGACCGCAGGTGCATGTCAGGGGCCGCGCACGGAGCTGCCGGATTATAAGCAACGGTAATTGGCTGTCCAGAGAAGCAACCTGTATACGTGTGTGTGTGTGTGTGTGTGTTTGTGTGTGTGTGTGAGAGTTGTGGAGTTCATCATGTGCTCATAACGGCCGGTTAGGGCCTGTCCGCCGGGCCGCCATCTCCTGTCGGGATTGTAAATGTTATTGATCAGACGCAGACGCTGCATCCATAACGAGACCTGAGACCCTGTTGCTCACTCTACCAGGGGGGCCCGCATGGACACACACACACACACACACACACACACACACACACACACACACACACACGTCGGCACACGACTCATTAGGAGCCGTACACACTCATGCGCATATCCTCATTAACAATCCCTCGTCATACACACTAAACATTCACACACATCTAGTTGTCAGACACACACGTACACACATGCCCGTGCACACACACACACACACACACGCGCGGTCAAACACACTGATTGTTTCAGTTGAGTCGGGGTTAGGAGAGGCTGATTTGGCGAGTGTGGGGCCACAGAATTGGACATGAGTTGTGTGTGTGTGTGTGTGTGTGTGTGTGTGTGTGTGTGTTTGTGCCTTAGGAAAGCTTGACATTTGTGTGAGCCCACGTGTGCGTGTGTGTGTGTGCATTTTGTGTGTACGTGTGCCCACTGAAGTGCATGCGAGCGTGTGTGTGTCTGTGTGTGTGTGTGTGTGTGTGTATGGAGCGTGTCAGTGGCTGTCAGCTCTGGCGTCTAGTGTCAGGGCGAGAGGCGAGACATTAACAGCTTCTGTCATTGTGCTGACAAAATGGTGGCAGAAGATTTCCCATGGTGCCCTGATGACTGCTGGCGTTTGTCAACAAGCCCTGTCACCGTGGCGATGAGGAGGTGGAGGTGGAGGAGGAGGTGGAGGAGTGTGTGTGTCTGTGTGTGTGTGTGTGTGTGTGTGTATGTGTGTGTGTGTGTTGGGGGGGCGAGGGGGTAGGTTTAGTGTGACAGGCCCTGGACCTGTTCCCATGAGCACCAAAGTGCGAGCTGGAGAGAGAGCGAGAGAGGGAGAGAGAGGGAGAGAGAGAGGTTGTGTATATGTCAGTGTGTCTATATGTGTGTATATGTCAGTATGTGAGTGTATACTGGGGAGGGGGGGACGGAGGGGGTCTCTGCAGCTTTCATACAAGACTGGGAAAAAAAAACACACCCAAAATGAGCTGTCACTGCAATTCCCAGGATGCTTTGCTGTTTAGCATAGCAGCAGCAGCAGCAGTAGCAGCAGCAGCAGCAGCAGCGGTAACAGTAGTGTCTTTGGTGTGTGTGTGTGTGTGTGTGTGTGTGGGCCAGTAAGCTTGCACTCTCTCTCTCTCTCTCTCTCTCTCTCTTCTCTCTCTCTACCCCCCCCCCCCCCCCCCCCCCCCCCCCCCCCCCCCCCCCCCCCCCCCCCCCCCCCCCCCCCCCCCCCCCCCCCCCCCCCCCCCCCCCCCCCCACCCCCACTCTCCCTCTCCCTCTCTCTCTCCCTCTCTTCACGGCAGAGCAGGTGAGGAAGGCGCTGAGACTAGGAAGGGTAAGTGCATTCTGCTGATGGCCTGATGCCTGACAGAGAGGAGAGGGGAGAGGAGAAGAGAGAGGAAAGGAAAGGAGAGGAGAGGATAGGAGAGGGAAGGAGAGGAAGAGGAGAGGGGAGGAGAGGAAGAGGAGAGGGGGAGAGGAAGAGGAGAGGGGAGGGAGGGGAGAGGAGGAGAGGGGGGAGAGAGAGGAGGAGGGAGAGAGAGAGAGAGACAGGAGGTAGGGAGAGGGGGTAAGGGTAAGAAGCCAATTAACCAGCCGGATGGGTGAGTGAGTGACAGCGCGCCTGACACACTGCTATCTGGGCTTTTCTGTTGGTGCGCACACACACACACACACACACACACACACACACACACACACACACACACACACACACACACACACACACACGCACACACACACTTCGACCATTTGTCTATGTCCTTCCTCCTTTCTCTCGCCATTTCCTCCTCTTCCTCCCTCTCTCCAGCTGTCCACCTCTCCATCGTTCCGTCAATCTTTCTTCTTTCTTTCTTTCTGACTTTTTCTTTTCTTTTCTCCACCTCCTCCAATCCTTTCTTCTTGGTCTCTCGTTCTCCATTTCTCCCTCCTGTTGTTGTGTCTCTCTCTTTAGTTCTTTCCCGTCGTGCTGTTCTCGGGGGGTGGGGGTGGACGTGGGCGATGGGGTGGGGTGACAGGCCATAACTCACCATCGTCTGCTCAGTGGACCAATCCCGTCTCCCGTCGGGTGATGTGGGTACAACAGCGTTGTCCAATGAGGAGCCCCCCCTTCCCCGCCCTGCCCCCCCCCCAGGAGTGTGGGTCTCTGTACCGGTCACCCTACCCACTCTCCTGACAGAACCTCCCTGTTGAATTCAGGTGCGTTGACAACCTGGGCAGCACAGAGCGTGAGGGATGTCATGAAAGCCATGTAGACATAATGCATCATGCACTTCAATATATGTGGCTTTGCGGCTCACTGTTGGATGATAACACACTTGTTTACACAGGCCTATCCAGTCAGAATTATGTAAATTCTGAGATTACATTCACAAAACATCAGATAAATTCCCCATTCAAATGTTAGCAATCATCACGATCTTGCAATTGTATTTCTCCTCCCTGCCAATGAGTTCTTGATGCTGTCGGTGCTCGTGTAATGTAAGTGTAATGCTGGTAAATGAACATTGAACATTGAGAGAAAGTCTGATTCGTTATACACAGCTCAGCGCTGCAGTGTTTAGACAGAAAAGGACAGAAAAGCACCTGACAGTGAAGGTAACACAAGCAGTATCCCGTGTACTCTGTTCGTCTGGTTTCTTGTGTTTTTCTGGGGGAAATAAAAAAAAAAACAACACTTTTTTTTGCCAGTCACCAGCCAGTTCTGCAGTCACCAGCCGAGGACGAGAACAGTATTTACGACAGACAAATATTTTTATTGTAATGTAGGATATCAGTTCAATCTCAAGGTCATTTCCATCGGCCATCTTTTTGGGACTAAGGGCACTCCACAGGGTTCCCAACCAGTTAGAGGCCGTGATCTGAACACAATGTGAATACATACATTACCCGGAACCTTATAATACTGTAGTGTCATTAAGCAATTTCACAACTATTTTTCTCTCCACACACCACAACACAACAACACACACCACAACCATCCATAGTATCACCCACAAGGCAGACCCCACTCAAAGTATCACATGAATTACAGTTAATAAAAAACAAGCAGGCAACTGCATTATTTGTCAAACGTGTTGTGAAATGTATCAGTGACATGCATTACGGTGACACAATGAATTCAATAATAGTGCGTATCATTAAACGGTACCCATTATATGAGTAACCTGTGTCAGATTATGTATTAAATCCCCACAAAAATTCCGGGGCACTTCTCGTCTTGCCTGCAGGCACACCAGCCGCTCTCGGTTTGGAAGCACTGGGTAGCTAGCGTCCACATTTACACAATGCTTCATCCTTCTTTAAAGGGACTATGTGGAGGATTTGTACACGCAATAAATCACATTAATGGCAATATTCTGAACATGATGTCATTAACTTTAAAACAAATTTGAAAAAATGTAAATTTGACCTTCCCTGACTCTCTTCCGTTGCGTAGACCAGTATTTTGGTCGTTTTTTGCCGAGAAAAGGAAGGAAGTGACATTTAAGCGCAGATAATGGCCAGAATGTCCATTCTGTCATAACCTTTTCATGAGTACAAGGTTTACTTATGATGACAACGAACTTTAGTTTATCATTCTTCGTGTCTAAACCCAAGAAGCTTGCACTCCAGTGCTCTGAATGCGCGAGCATCCAAGCAGGCTGCAGTTCACTTACCGACCAACAGGGGCCAGTAATGAGAAGGATTTCATGATTCTTACACATAGCACCTTTAAAGGAGAACCCAACCCCAACACCAGCAGTCATTTGGTTGCCAGTCGACAACTCCCCCTGTAGGTTAAATACGTGCTATTATATGCATCATCTCTGATTGGCTGATGGGGTTACTCGGTGGACCTGCTAATTAAGTGTTGATGCACACACCTGTCCTTATTGAAAGTGAATTGAAGGGCTGTGTTTCCACGGGGAGCCGGAGCCCTGCAGCCCCAGAGTGAAGAAAACCTGACAGCGGTGTTTAGAGGCGGGGTCAAAGGGGGCGTGGTTCTCCTGTAAGCTAACGATGGCTCCTCATCACAGAGGACATGGACCCATCGTGGGCTGACATGGAAGCTCCTGGTCCATCGGTGTGGAGTGCAATATTTGCGGTGGCCATTTTTTTGTTTTGTTGAATGGAGGCGTGCAATCTGTTTATCTATCTATTAAATAGATAGATAAACAGACAGAGAGACAGAGAGACAGAGAGACAGAGATAGATAGATATAGATTATATAGACAGACAGACAGACAGACATATAGATATAAAGGTAGATGGATAGTTTAGATTAGACAGAAAGAGAGAGAGAGAGAGAGATAGGTAGAGCTATAGATAGATACATAGATACATAGACAGACAGACAGATAGATAGATAGATAGACAGATAGATAGATAGACAGATAGACAGATAAACAGATAGACAGATAGATATACAGACAGACAGATAGACAGATAGACAGATAGACAGATAGATAGATAGATAGATAGATAGATAGACAGATAGATAGATAGATGGATAGATGGCATGGAATATAAGTTGGAAGGGGAGAGCTAGATGTTTACAGATGGGGAGAGGGAGGCATGGGGCCTGTGTGTGTGTGTGTGTGTGTGTGTGTGTGTGTGTGTGTGTGTGTGTGTAGGTGCAGAGAGGCAGTGTGTGAGCAAATCCTTTCCTTCATCATTACCTTGTCTCTGCCACACTGCCCCTCTCCTTAATTAGTCTCACAGCAACTCTCTCCTCCCAGTCAGGAGTCTTGCCCTCCACACACACACACACACACACACACACACACACACACACACACACACACACACACACACACACACACACACACACACCTCTGTTGTCCCCACACATCACCTCGCCGTTCCTCCTCTCCTTTACTCCTCCTCTGCTCCTCTCTACCTCCTCTCCGACTCCTCACCTCTCCTCCTTCTCTCCTCCTCTCCTTTACTCCTCCTCTCCTCCTCTCCTCTCCTCCTCCTCACCTCCTCTCCTCTCCTCCTCTCCTCCTCTCCACCTCCTCTCCTTTACTCCTCCACTAATTTTTCCTCTCCTCTCTTCCTCTCCTCTTCCCCTTCTCTCCATCACTCCCTTTTCACCTTCATAATTTTCTCTGTTATTCCCCCCCCCCCACACACACTCACACACACACACACACACACACACACACACACACACACACACACACACACACACACACACACACACACACACACACACACACACACACAGATGGACACGCATACACACACATTCCACCCCCCCCCCCCACACACACACACACAAACATCCACACACACACAAACATCCACACAGACACACACAAAGATGGAGACACACACACACACACACACACACACACTTCCCATCTCCCTGTTTCTCTTCATGCGTCGTCTCAGCGGAGGGAACTGAAATACCAACCACCCCCCCACCCCCACCACCCCCCCTCCCCCCAACACCCCCATTGAAAAACAGCACAAAACCAACAGCTGTGCAGTGCAGCTACACACGCAGTGGCAAAGAGTTTAATGTTGTAAATACACGGGACACACGCAGTCGCACACATTAGCACACATTAACACACACACACACACACACACACACACACACACACACACACACACACAGATAGAGAGACACAAATGGCAGCAGAGCTGCAGGCTCGGCAGCTATAAATACGGAAGATTGCGAGGAGAAGGAAAGTCGGTTAAAAAGTTAAGTGAGGAAAAAAGCGTCGCCTGTGAGATTGACACCCCAACGCCTCAATCCTCTAGAGGCTAAATTAGGAGATCCTCTCTCCGACACACACACACACACACACACACACACAGACACACACACACACACACACACATACAACCGTGCACACAGACACACACACACACACAACCGTGCACACACACAACCAGGCACACAACCACACACACGTGCACGTGCATGCATGTGTGTGTGTGACAAACCTCTAGTTAGGCCTGCATCAGCACATGCGCCCAACAGGGTGTGTGTGTGTGTGTGTGTGTCTGTGTCTATGTGTGTGTGTGTGCGCGTGTGTGCACGTGCACACACGCGCACAAACCCGTCAGTCAAGCAGGTCCCCAGTTCCATCAGGACTTCAGATTGTTCATCCACACAATGTCCCACAGTGCTTCCTCCACACCGGCAGAATGCTGATGACCAGAACTATTTATGTATACTCCATCTGGATGGAACGAGGAGTCTCTCTCACCGAGAAGAAATAAATATGAAGTAGAATCACACATTTTGATTATTTCCTCTTTGGACAACATAGCCTACATAGTTTGACATTGACTCCATGCGCAGGTACATATCGGCCCGTACAGTATAATTAAATTAACAAACTGACTACTGTGGGAGCACACAGAAACTAATTATTACTCGCCATTAATAACCTTTCATTCTCTCGATTGTTATTTGCTCGTTTTATTTTATGCTGAGGCTTAAAAGATTGCAAAGTGTTACTGTGCCAAAATGATTCAATGATTCATTCAATGATTCAACAACCCCATTGAAGCTATTGAAGACTATCATGAAAAATAACTGTTATCATCAATATCAAATGTAAACATAGTAGGCCCAGTACACACAACATGCACACGTACTCACAGTAGGATGGAGTATAGCATAGGCCGGAACCCTTAGGGAGACAGTGTGGTGTAGAGTAGCGGTTTAATCTCTCTCTCTCTCTCGCTCTCTCTCTCTCTCTCTATATATATATATATATACGGTATATATATTATACTGTATATGTGTGGTTGTTCTCTCTTGTACTGGCAACAAGTCGCTGGGGGGCGTAGTGTTGTGAAACGGCTCCTGCTCGGAATGCTGATAAAGGAGGAGGAGGGCTTCTGCTGCTGCTGGTTGTGGTCTATAGGCACAAGGAGTTTATGGATGTGTTTGGGTGGGTGAAAAACATCCTAATCTGGCAACGACATTTTTGCTGCAGTTGTTGCAGTTGTTGGTAGTGTGATTAGTTGGTTATTCACTGACGTGACTATAGGCTTGAGGTCTGCAGGCCAACCATGTATTCAGGTTTTAGTGAAGGCCTTCCCACACAAACATGTAGGCTACTGCATGTGTTTTGTAGAAGATTTGACCAAAAAATATATTCTGTATAATGCACACTTAACACATACTTAATACAATAAGGGTATGCTAATTCACATTTAATTGACATTAGTTAATGCAGCAATAAGCAATATTATATAGCATAAGCATGGGGGTTAGTTTTAGCTTTATAAGTATGAATGAATACCTCAGTTAACATAAACGCCATTACTTTAGTTAACATGAACACCATCATTAACCACAAACACTATTAAATGATTAATAGATCATTAGTTAACTGTTAATTAACCATGTATAAATTATAGCATGTATAAATATACAAGTATGTCCATCATTTTTTGAACGGCCCCCTGTGGAGATAATAAATATCTCTCTACGCTTGTACTCCACTTTTAATTTAACTGTAGTAATAAAATAATAATTTTATTATGTTATGACATATTATTGTGTATGAAAAATAACTACCTGGACTCCCTTACAAAGCCATACGCTCACACTATACACCTTACTTACTCTCTGTACTGATGGGGCAGATTATAACCCAATTGATTTGAACAGCAGGGGGCGATGTTTACATGGAACGCCGTACATGCAGTATAATAAGGAGCAGGTATAATAATAATAATAATAATAATAATAATAATAATAATAATAACAACAACAACTCTTTTTGCACCAACGATTCTCCAACTCGCCGCTAGATGGCGGTGCAGGCTCTTCACGGGGTCAACGCCACGCCGCTCATCAATGAGTCTGTCTTCTCTGGAACTTAATTTAAAGCATAAAGAATAACTAAGTGTTGTGTGTGTGTGTCCCCATATGTCTGAGCATCTGCACTTTAAGCCTGTAGTAGACACTGACCTTGTGTAGCCTGATCGTCCTGACCGTTCTTTTGTTCTGTCTCATTATTTATCTTTAGTTCTGTAGTCAGTTTATTGAATATATATATATATAGATTATTAAACGTGTTGCTGATATTGACTTTGATAGTGGAGTAAACACAGTGTTCCTCCAAGAAGTCTTCCCTTGAAAGCATCCACGAGGGTCAGCATGGTGGGGGGGATCAAACTCGTACTGCACTTATGTTTGTATTTTTATTTATTTTGTGTCATATAAAATGCGCCCCCGCCAGCCGCCGTTGACCAAATAGCAGAGTGGAGTCACTTGAGTGCCACAGACAGCAGCGCGCAGCCCGTCCCGCGTAAAGCGCCTGGCCTCGGGTCTGTTGGGTGCCGTGTTGGTGTGCTTCCTCTCCTGTGTGTGTGTGTGTGTGTGTGTGTGTGTGTGTGTGTGGGGGGGGGGCCAAGGCGTCTCCACTAAAATGAAAATGGAGGAGACAGTATATAAGTGGTTATTGTAACAATGTCACATTAAGAGCCATAAAATGAAAATGGAGGAGACAGTATATAAGTGGTTATTGTAACAATGTCACATTAAGAGCCACAGTTTGTGTGTGAGGCGTGCATTGCCTAACTCACCGTTTTACATTCTGGCCTCATGGTGGCCCAAGCTCTCCTCAAAAGAGGTTTTTTTTGCATCACATTTCATTATAGTATTATAGTATACACTACCAGAGGCTGGCACCATTAGAAAATGATAAACAAAACGTATTGCGTAGTTGTTATAGAAGGTTTTTTTGACTTCTGGTAATAAATTGTATTACTAAAATTAAATTCCATTTTACACAAATGATTGTACCTACAGCATGGGACAAAGTCACAAATCTATAGGGTCATCTCCAGGTGATATTTAACAACATCATATAACACCATCATCTACAATCAAAGTAGATAATGAACTTCCAGATAAGGGAACATGACAAAGTAAGGACAAATTATTTCCAGCCTAAACGGCCATGTCTACTTTGCAATTAATTAATATCGTCCCTAAAAACGTTGAATAATAATAATAATGTAAACTCTTCTCAGAACAATTTCAACTCATTTTGTTTTGTACTTGGGCCTAAGATACTCAATATTGATATTTACACACTCCCCCGTTCTCATGAAAGGGCGATGAATTTAAACATAAACTTCATGTTTCTCGTAACTTTTTGTTGTTCCACCCATGTGGTCGCCCTAAGATACTCAATATTGTATAATCGTTGGAAATTACACCATGCTGCATAATATCATCCTATTTCACAATCTGTTCGAGAGCATATAAATGATGGTAAAAAATGATTGGTGTCTAAAATATGTGAAAATACTTAACGACTTTGTTTTGATTTATTTATAAGAGATTATCCATTTATTATTTCTCAGATCATGGAGCCCTAAAAATGTATTGACTTATGATGAGACTTTTGTCTCATGCTTTAGTCCAGACCAAAGAATCTCATATTAAGTGAAAAGAATTGTTAGAAATCTGTTGCTTATTGAATTATATCATTAGTTATTGAAACCTTATATTTAGCATTTATTTTCGTACTGAATGTTTACAACGATTTTACCAGAAAGATCAAGAGATTTTAACGTGCTTATTGAATACATTTTGAACTTATTTTCCAGTTAATAATATTTGGAGACTTCTAGGTCATACATTATAACCATTTTGTTATTATATACAGTATATTTGTACTTTATATTATTTTCTTTTAGCTTTCTTTTCTAATTAATTAGATGCTGACGAGAGTTGTCCAGCAAATTAACCTGGCTAATTAAATTACATTGAAATCCAATAAAATAAAAAATCCAACAACATGTAGGCCTACAAAATTCGAATCTTATATATAATCTTATATATCTTATATTAGATTTATTATAGAGCAATGGCGGCACTTCCTGTCTGAACAACTAACTTGGTAAAGCCCAAAAATAAACACCCAACATAATTATTAATCATTAAACTTCTCTTTGTCAACTTTTGACAAAACTTCGACCATCTAAAATAATAACACCTGGTCTCCTCAACTTTTGACAAAAACACCCGCCAGAGAAAACAAGTCCTCAATCAAACGAGCCAACGCGCAGGCGCGAGAGGCTGCGAGCTGCTGCACACTTCAGCGCCTAAACGCCTCAGATCCTTCAAGCCCACGGTGACGTCACCACCGTTTACCCGCGGAGCGCTTCAACTCAACTGCACTACCCCACTCACAACTCCAACACCCGACGCCACACCCAGGAAAAATTGCACAAGAGTGAAATGCAGAGCCCCTCCCTCACCCCACCCCGCCCCAACACCGGCGCCGACGACGCGACCGCGCCCCCTCCTCACAGAGCCCATCCCACGCCAAGCGGGCGCTTAGGCGGGTTTAGTCAGACCTGGGTATCAGGGCTGCGGGCGCTCTCCTGTTGTATACGCAAGGTAGCGGCCTTGAGTTAGACATACGTGGGCACAACAATACAAAAGTGACCCATCCAAACAAGTTCTAATTACAATGAGATACAAACACAGGCGGACATCGCGGGGAGCAGCATTACTAACACTAACATACTGCACACAAATAACAATATAAAAATACCACAGAATTCAACGAAGATCATCAAGGCAGGAGGCTCAGGAAAATAAGCGGCTATACGTTTGATCCCCTAAGCCGGGGGCTTGGCCCCCGCCGTGAACCCAACCAAACCTCGCAGTTTACACAGACCGGGCGACCAGCCCCACACCCACACCGCTCGCCTCCTCGTCCTTTAGATCCTCTCCGGCTCGCCCCCGCTCCGACCCCCACCCACCAATCCCCCCCCCACCCCATGCTGACACTCGTGGATGCTTTCAAGGGAAGACTTCTTGGAGGAACACTGTGTTTACTCCACTATCAAAGTCAATATAAGCAACACGTTTAATAATCTATATATATATATTCAATAAACTGACTACAGAACTAAAGATAAATAATGAGACAGAACAAAAGAACGGTCAGGACGATCAGGCTACACAAGGTCAGTGTCTACTACAGGCTTAAAGTGCAGATGCTCAGACATATGGGGACACACACACACAACACTTAGTTATTCTTTATGCTTTAAATTAAGTTCCAGAGAAGACAGACTCATTGATGAGCGGCGTGGCGTTGACCCCGTGAAGAGCCTGCACCGCCATCTAGCGGCGAGTTGGAGAATCGTTGGTGCAAAAAGAGTTGTTATTATTATTATTATTATTATTATTATTATTATTATTATTATTATTATTATTATTATTATTATTATACCTGCTCCTTATTATACTGCATGTACGGCGTTCCATGTAAACATCGCCCCCTGCTGTTCAAATCAATTGGGTTATAATCTGCCCCATCAGTACAGAGAGTAAGTAAGGTGTATAGTGTGAGCGTATGGCTTTGTAAGGGAGTCCAGGTAGTTATTTTTCATACACAATAATATGTCATAACATAATAAAATTATTATTTTATTACTACAGTTAAATTAAAAGTGGAGTACAAGCGTAGAGAGATATTTATTATCTCCACAGGGGGCCGTTCAAAAAATGATGGACATACTTGTATATTTATACATGCTATAATTTATACATGGTTAATTAACAGTTAACTAATGATCTATTAATCATTTAATAGTGTTTGTGGTTAATGATGGTGTTCATGTTAACTAAAGTAATGGCGTTTATGTTAACTGAGGTATTCATTCATACTTATAAAGCTAAAACTAACCCCCATGCTTATGCTATATAATATTGCTTATTGCTGCATTAACTAATGTCAATTAAATGTGAATTAGCATACCCTTATTGTATTAAGTATGTGTTAAGTGTGCATTATACAGAATATATTTTTTGGTCAAATCTTCTACAAAACACATGCAGTAGCCTACATGTTTGTGTGGGAAGGCCTTCACTAAAACCTGAATACACGGTTGGCCTGCAGACCTCAAGCCTATAGTCACGTCAGTGAATAACCAACTAATCACACTACCAACAACTGCAACAACTGCAGCAAAAACGTCGTTGCCAGATTAGGATGTTTTTCACCCACCCAAACACATCCATAAACTCCTTGTGCCTATAGACCACAACCAGCAGCAGCAGAAGCCCTCCTCCTCCTTTATCAGCATTCCGAGCAGGAGCCGTTTCACAACACTACGCCCCCCAGCGACTTGTTGCCAGTACAAGAGAGAACAACTACACATATACAGTATAATATATATACCGTATATATATATATATATATATAGAGAGAGAGAGAGAGAGAGAGCGAGAGAGAGAGATTAAACCGCTACTCTACACCACACTGTCTCCCTAAGGGTTCAGGCCTATGCTATACTCCATCCTACTGTGAGTACGTGTGCATGTTGTGTGTACTGGGCCTACTATGTTTACATTTGATATTGATGATAACAGTTATTTTTCATGATAGTCTTCAATAGCTTCAATGGGGTTGTTCATTTTGGCACAGTAACACTTTGCAATCTTTTAAGCCTCAGCATGAAATAAAACGAGCAAATAACAATCGAGAGAATGAAAGGTTATTAATGGCGAGTAATAATTAGTTTCTGTGTGCTCCCACAGTAGTCAGTTTGTTAATTTAATTATACTGTACGGGCCGATATGTACCTGCGCATGGAGTCAATGTCAAACTATGTAGGCTATGTTGTCCAAAGAGGAAATAATCAAAATGTGTGATTCTACTTCATATTTATTTCTTCTCGGTGAGAGAGACTCCTCGTTCCATCCAGATGGAGTATACATAAATAGTTCTGGTCATCAGCATTCTGCCGGTGTGGAGGAAGCACTGTGGGACATTGTGTGGATGAACAATCTGAAGTCCTGATGGAACTGGGGACCTGCTTGACTGACGGGTTTGTGCGCGTGTGTGCACGTGCACACACGCGCACACACACACACATAGACACAGACACACACACACACACACACACCCTGTTGGGCGCATGTGCTGATGCAGGCCTAACTAGAGGTTTGTCACACACACACACATGCATGCACGTGCACGTGTGTGTGGTTGTGTGCCTGGTTGTGTGTGTGCACGGTTGTGTGTGTGTGTGTGTCTGTGTGCACGGTTGTATGTGTGTGTGGTGTGTGGTGGTGTTGTTGTGGTGGTGGTGGTGGTGGTGGTGTGGGTGGGGGGGTGGGTCTGTTATTGGTTCCATTTAGGTCAATTTTTTATTCTCAACTGAGAATGATTTAGGTGTGTGTGTGTGTGTGTGTGTGTCTTTCAAAGTAAGAAACACGAGGGGACAGTTAAGCTGCTGTCTGCGGTGCGGGTGTCTGTCATACCGAGCGCTTTACGCTCGCCTTCAATGATTGAAGAGAAACCCCAGTTTTTGTTTTTATTTTATTATTTTTGTATTATTTATTACTAGTTTTTCACAGCTAGAAACTCCCAGCTCCACTCTCCTAAGTAAAGCATGGACAATTTCTATTGCATTTCTGTGGTTCATCTTCATGTGGTATTCAACTCTATTCTAATTTAAATATTAGTGTGTGTTGTGTGTGTGTGTGTGTGTGTGTGTGTGTGTGGTGTGTGTTCGTGTGTGTGTGTTGTGTGTGTGTGTCTGTGTGTGTGTGTGTGTGTGTTGTGTGTGCTCCTCGTGCTCCAAATGTGCACGGAGGTCAGTTCAACCATACAAAGCGCAACTGAGAGAGAGATTCACTTTGTCGCACGGTGACACACGAACAGATCACGCACAACACACTTAGCACACACTTAACACACAACCACGACCACACATCTGACACAACAGCACCTACACACACACTGCACTATCATGCTAGATTAGTAGAGACGATTTGCATACTCGGCCAAGCACAACTAGCTATAGCGATATGGTGTTTTTTTTAGTTTGTACTGGCAGCAGAGCTGCAGGCTCGGCAGCTATAAATACGGAAGATTGCGAGGAGAAGGAAAGTCGGTTAAAAAGTTAAGTGAGGAAAAAAGCGTCGCCTGTGAGATTGACACCCCAACGCCTCAATCCTCTAGAGGCTAAATTAGGAGATCCTCTCTCCGACACACACACACACACACACACACACACACACACACACACACACACACATACAACCGTGCACACAGACACACACACACACACAACCGTGCACACACACAACCAGGCACACAACCACACACACGTGCACGTGCATGCATGTGTGTGTGTGTGACAAACCTCTAGTTAGGCCTGCATCAGCACATGCGCCCAACAGGGTGTGTGTGTGTGTGTGTGTGTCTGTGTCTATGGTGTGTGTGCGTGTGTGCGAATGAACATTGACCCTGAATGAAGAGGCTGTTTGTGTTCTGACTGAGTCCCCCGTGCGGTTCTGCTCTGCGGCCACTAGGGGGCGCTACATAATGGACGCACCTACGGATTGTTAGATGTGGGCATAGATAGCCACGCCCCCTCCTCCCCTGAGCACACACGCGCACAAACCCGTCAGTCAAGCAGGTCCCCAGTTCCATCAGGACTTCAGATTGTTCATCCACACAATGTCCCACAGTGCTTCCTCCACACCGGCAGAATGCTGATGACCAGAACTATTTATGTATACTCCATCTGGATGGAACGAGGAGTCTCTCTCACCGAGAAGAAATAAATATGAAGTAGAATCACACATTTTGATTATTTCCTCTTTGGACAACATAGCCTACATAGTTTGACATTGACTCCATGCGCAGGTACATATCGGCCCGTACAGTATAATTAAATTAACAAACTGACTACTGTGGGAGCACACAGAAACTATTATTAACAAACTGACTACTGTGGGAGCACACAGAAACTAATTATTACTCGCCATTAATAACCTTTCATTCTCTCGATTGTTATTTGCTCGTTTTATTTCATGCTGAGGCTTAAAAGATTGCAAAGTGTTACTGTGCCAAAATGAACAACCCCATTGAAGCTATTGAAGACTATCATGAAAAATAACTGTTATCATCAATATCAAATGTAAACATAGTAGGCCCAGTACACACAACATGCACACGTACTCACAGTAGGATGGAGTATAGCATAGGCCTGAACCCTTAGGGAGACAGTGTGGTGTAGAGTAGCGGTTTAATCTCTCTCTCTCTCTCTCTCTGTGTCTCTGTGTGTGTGTCTCTCTCTCTCCTCTCTCTCTCTCTCTGTCTCTCTCTCTCTCTCTCTCTCTCTCTCTCTCGTTAACATTATGTATTAGTATTCATTATGTCTATGTGATGGTTATTTAATTTTTTTTGTTGGTTTGCTGTTTTCACTTCTTGCTGTCCCATACGATGGCATCTGTCTTCTGCATCTTATGCGTTACAAATGTAATTTGTATTATTACATAGACAAGCTGAGAACAGCCATGTGATGCCAGCATCAGAGTGCTTATAGCTCACGCTCATGTTCAGTACCCGTCCCTAGAAGGACTTTTAATGTTTGAAAGTTGAGTCACTTAAAATATCATTTAGCATTGTGCAGTGTAGTATCTTAGCTATCTTGCTGCATTTATGAAGTGCTTGAACCTTGTTCTATTAAAATCTTACTGTACTCTCAGCGATATATATATTGTTGTTTCACACTCTTTGTACAAATGTACTTACTTAATGCTTAATGTACTGTCCAAATTAACTTGGTGACTGAGGTCTGCTTAGAATTATGTGACACACATGTATCCAGTGTGTATAACGTGGTGCCAATACTAAAGACAAAGTAAGACAAATTATTTCCAGCCTAAACGGCCATGTCTACTTTGCAATTAATTAATATCGTCCCTAAAAACGTTGAATAATAATAATAATGTAAACTCTTCTCAGAACAATTTCAACTCATTTTGTTTTGTACTTGGGCCTAAGATACTCAATATTGATATGTTTACACAGCTGAAACTCATTTCAAACTGTCTAACAAAATATGGAAATATGTCAATATGGAAACCTTAACCGTTTATTATTTAGCATTTATTTTCGTACTGAATGTTTACAACGATTTTACCAGAAAGATCAAGAGATTTTAATGTGCTTATTGAATACATTTTGAACTTATTTTCCAGTTAATAATATTTGGAGACTTCTAGGTCATACATTATAACCATTTTGTTATTATATACAGTATATTTGTACTTTATATTATTTTCTTTTAGCTTTCTTTTCTAATTAATTAGATGCTGACGAGAGTTGTCCAGCAAATTAACCTGGCTAATTAAATTACATTGAAATCCAATAAAATAAAAAATCCAACAACATGTAGGCCTACAAAATTCGAATCTTATATATAATCTTATATATCTTATATTAGATTTATTATAGAGCAATGGCGGCACTTCCTGTCTGAACAACTAACTTGGTAAAGCCCAAAAATAAACACCCAACATAATTATTAATCATTAAACTTCTCTTTGTCAACTTTTGACAAAAACACCCGCCAGAGAAAACAAGTCCTCAATCAAACGAGCCAACGCGCAGGCGCGAGAGGCTGCGAGCTGCTGCACACTTCAGCGCCTAAACGCCTCAGATCCTTCAAGCCCACGGTGACGTCACCACCGTTTACCCGCGGAGCGCTTCAACTCAACTGCACTCCACTCAACTCAACCCCGCAGCCAATCAGGAGCCCTCCTCACACCCCCACCCCCCCCCCCCCCCCCCCCCCCCCCCATCACCCGGGCTCGGGGAGTAATTAGCGGGTCTTTGTACCGCAAGTAGGTGAGTAGAAACAAAACAAAACTAAACAATACAAAACAAAACAGAACAACAACACACAACACACCTCAATGACCCAGTCAGGTTCGCAGGAGTCAGAAATAGGCAACGTTTGCTGTGAACAACAAACTGCAGTTTACAAAGGGCGAAGACAAAAGTGTTGTTTTAGATTTGGCTGCTCAACGCCCGTAAACACACAACACACAGGCGCGCACGCACACACACACACACACACACACACATAACACACACACACACATTACACACACGCACACGCACACGCTTCAGAATCAGCAAGTTGTCTCAGGCTGGCTCAACCCCCGTAATGCGCCTATTAGCGGTTTCAGTTAAAATGGCATTTCATCAGGCAGCTGACAAGTGAATTACCTCTCCCATTCTTCCCCCTCTCTCTCTCTCTCTCTCCTCTCTCTCTCTCTCTCTCTCTCTCTCTCTCTCCCTCTCTCTCTCCCCCTGGCTCTATGACAGTAGCCTTAGGCCGTAGATAAAGAGAGAGCGCGTGGCGCACGGCTCTCTCGCTCGCACGCCGCAGAACTGAAGTGACATCCTGTCAAAGCAATAGTTTACTACAACAGGAACTTGTGTGTTCTGTCAGACACAAGGGGTGAACTTCAACTTTGGGGCTCTTAAGGATTCCTCTATTCATATTGATCCCCACCCCCCCCCCAAAATACACACACACACACACATTGACTCGCGTGTGTGGGTGGGGGGGTGGGTCTGTTATTGGTTCCATTTAGGTCAATTTTTTATTCTCAACTGAGAATGATTTAGGTTTGTGTGTGTGTGTGTGTGTGTCTTTCAAAGTAAGAAACACGAGGGGACAGTTAAGCTGCTGTCTGCAGTGCGGGTGTCTGTCATACCGAGCGCTTTACGCTCGCCTTCAATGACTGAAGAGAAACCCCAGTTTTTGTTTTTATTTTATTATTTTTGTATTATTTATTACTAGTTTTTCACGGCTAGAAACTCCCAGCTCCACTCTCCTCACTCGTATAAGTAAAGCATGGACAATTTCTATTGCATTTCTGTGGTTCATCTTCATGTGGTATTCAACTCTATTCTAATGTTTTCATTAAAACTGCACTATAGTCTTGTACATAAAACATCACGCTCTGCACAGACTCCATTGACTTATGTTAGTTTGTCTCCATCCAATTACGATATTAGTTTTTTTAGTTGTACTAAGACAATCCCCTGAACATTGACCCTGAATGAAGAGGCTGTTTGTGTTCTGACTGTGAGTCCCCCGTGCGGTTCTGCTCTGCGGCCACTAGGGGGCGCTACATAATGGACGCACCTACGGATTGTTAGATGTGGGCATAGATAGCCACGCCCCCTCCTCCCCTCAGACCAACCCTGACCTAATAACCTCTGCGTTGGCCCCCATTGTAGAGGCCCAACGGGGAAGCATGCGCCCTGCATTTGAATTAAATCGCCAAACGAAAAGATCATAATAATGATAAAAACACAAAACATACAAAATGTTGTGTTATAAGTAGTAGGCCTATTTGATTATAATTTTTTTAATTTTTTTTGTTGGTTTGCTGTTTTCACTTCTTGCTGTCCCATACGATGGCATCTGTCTTCTGCATCTTATGCGTTACAAATGTAATTTGTATTATTACATAGACAAGCTGAGAACAGCCATGTGATGCCAGCATCAGAGTGCTTATAGCTCACGCTCATGTTCAGTACCCGTCCCTAGAAGGGCTTTTAATGTTTGAAAGTTGAGTCACTTAAAATATCATTTAGCATTGTGCAGTGTAGTATCTTAGCTATCTTGCTGCATTTATGAAGTGCTTGAACCTTGTTCTATTAAAATCTTACTGTACTCTCAGCGATATATATATTGTTGTTTCACACTCTTTGTACAAATGTACTTACTTAATGCTTAATGTACTGTCCAAATTAACTTGGTGACTGAGGTCTGCTTAGCATTATGTGACACACATGTATCCAGTGTGTATAACGTGGTGCCAATACTAAATAAGCTTACTTCCGGGAAGTGTTTTTATCGAGAATAAAAAAAGATAAGACTTGAAGCGTGATGTCTTGAAGACAAAGACGGGCTGAGGTCCGAACGTAATGCAGCAACACTATCAGAATGGTGAGCAGCTCCCCATCACAGCGAGGAGGTGAGGAGGTGGCCAGCGAAGCCGGCCGAAGATAGGACAGTGATTGACCAGCTGGTCAGATGTTGAAGAGTACAAACGCACACACACACACACACACACACATACACACACACATACACACACACACACACACACACAAACACACACACACGTATACGCTCGCACGCCGACCAAACCCCAGCACAATGAAAGACCACCACACATGGACAGACAGGAACAGACACAGACACATGGATCCATATATATATAATATATGCGTGTGTGTGTGTGTGTGTGTGTGTGTGTGTGTGCAAGTGCACATACAAATGTGTTTTGTGTGCGAGCAGAGAGATGTTTTTATGTGTTATGCAGTCTCTGTGTGTGTGTGTGTGTGTGTGTGTGTGAGTGTATTGTGTGTGTGTGTGTGTGTGT
>PIJE02005124.1:0-20797 GCA_002895965.2 Coryphaenoides rupestris | reverse complement strand
CCATTCCTTAATAGTGATCATTACAGTGGATGGATAGCACTCGCAACTGCTCGTCATATCATATACGATCATGCGGACGTCAGAGAGTCACTCACGTCACTACTGCGTCAGCGTCCCCTGTATGATTTCGTCAGCTGCTTTATGAGCAGTGACTAAATAAGGTAAAAAATCTTAATGACTACTCTACTTATCCTCTGACATATCATATGATGTCATATATCTACTCTATCTGGAATGATGTGTCATGTCTAGTATATCAATACGTGCTCTAGTGCCTCATCTCCATCTGTATATAATGCTATATACAACACACTCTGTATGAATGATATCTCTATACTCGATCTATAAGTGTAATAAATTAATGTCTAATCTGTATCACTCGCTCTCTATCCATGGATGTGTGTCAGTGTGACGCTCACGTCTTAGTTATTTGGGAGATCTAATTTTTGTTTTAGAGTTGTTTAGGAAATTGCATTTTAATAATGTCACTTTATATAAGAATCGCCTGAAAAGTGGCAAGACCACAGTCTAGACATTTTTAATTTTTATTTAAATGGTTTACTGTATTTCGGCTATTAAGCTCGGACAATTTTCCTAACAAGGCCTATTTAGTTTGATAACACTAATTAAGTTAAACTTTTATTTCCCCTACGGCTTCCATTGTGTTGCAGCAAACAATATTTGAAAAACAAAATATGAGAATGATGCATTTGTTGAAATTAAGACAGTAAAAACATATTTGCATTATGCCCATGTTTAAAAAGACCTATAATTGTGGATTAAATTAAATTAACTATAACTGTCGGCAGGATTATTCAGCAAATATTCTCTCATTTCGAATCACAACACATCCCTGTTGTCTAAAATGTTACCATGACGTTTATTTTATACAGAGGAAGATATCATCGATGAGGGCCCATGAAGGCTTTCATGAGACGAGACTTAAGTCTAATCAGTGTGACGTCACCCACCCCAAACTAACCTGTTTTAATTCACTTGTATTTCAAGTTAACAAACAAAAATCTTTCTTTCTGTGTAGTTCTTAACAACCCTGGTGTATCTCTTTATTTTGTCACTACAGTAACACACAAAGGTTTTCCCCCTTTAGAGCATCTATCATTTATTTATAATTTATTTCACCTAATATATATTTTTCTCCTTCTATCTGGTGCCTGGAAACTTCCAGCATTTTAAAAACATGACTCCAACCGCCTCCCATGAGACTGACAAAGCGAGTGTTGGGTAAAATTAAATTGTAAAATTAATTTGTATCTTGGTGGGCTTAAAAAATAAATAATTGGACTTTGCAATTATCCAATAAAGTTAATAGGTGTAAATTTGTTATTTGGAAACTTTCACCTTTTCAAATATCCATAAAAAATACATACCAGTGAAATAACATCTCTAACATCTGACTTTCTGCCTGGAAACTTTTTATTTTTGGAAAAACTAAAAAGTGCAGCGACAACAAACAAGTCAGCAACAAGCTTTCCTTGTGATCGGTCCAGAAGCATCCGGATGAAGTCATTACATCATTACTACAACGACAACACTACTACAACACTACTACAACACTACTACAACACTACAACAACACTACACAACACTACAACAACACTACCACAACACTACAACAACACTACTACAACACTACTACAACACTACAACAACACTACTACAACACTACTACAACACTACCACAACACTACTACAACACTACTACAACACTACTACAACACTACCACAACACTACTACAACACTACTACAACACTACACAACACTACACAACACTACTACAACACTACCACAACACTACAACAACACTACAACAACACTACACAACACTACCACAACACTACTACAACACTACTACAACACTACCACAACACTACAACAACACTACTACAACACTACTACAACACTACAACAACACTACCACAACACTACAACAACACTACTACAACACTACCACAACACTACAACAACACTACTACAACACTACCACAACACACACTACAATACTACAACACGACTACAACACTACCACAACACTACACAACACTACAACAACACTACCACAACACTACAACAACACTACTACAACACTACAACAACACTACAACAACACTACCACAACACTACAACAACACTACTACAACACTACAACAACACTACCACAACACTACCACAACACTACTACAACACTACACAACACTACTTACATACAGACACACCATTCCCCTCTCTCTCCATCTTATGCATACTCCCTCATTCCTGGCCGTATCGACATCTGGTACATGATGCGAGCGACTCATTCGAACATCGCTTATTACGATGCTTTTAGAACTTGCACTCTCACTTCTACATACATCTTGATTTCACACATCACAGCCACAAACAACAAACCAGTCGCCTACAGCGTCAGCAAAAAACAAGCTATACAATCTTGCGCATGGCAGCTTTACGACATCACTAATAGTAAACTCGACCACATAACTATCCTAGCATCACTTATACCAAACACACTAGCCAACACAACACATACAACCCATCACAGCAATCATTGCTAACCATACGAAGCAAGAGCCGCCGTCCCTTCTTTTTTACCAGGCTCATGTGGTGGATACTTATACTTACAAATGGTTTGCTGGTTTTACGCGTTAGAACTGAGACTAGTATTTTCGGTCGCTCTTACTTACATGGTTTCAATGGCCAAAAATACGGATTAAACTACTCGATCAATTTGTGTTGTTTGAACTTAGTTGATAAATACTTCGCGTTCGAAAACTCATTCCCACATAGTCTAGACGAGCGAAAAGGACAAAAAACGAGGCAAATATTGTACTTTTTACTCCACAATGTTTATCTGACAGCTTTAGTTACTAGTTACTTTGTAGATTGAAATTAACAATGCTAATTATTATCACTAAATAAATTATGATAGTATTAGTAGTATCAATAAGGCTTTATTAGTCACCGCAGGGTAATTAACGCTACCATATGTAATGAATACATAAAATATTTATGAATTTAAATTAGCTTCACATTTACCAGCTGCAACATTAAAGCAAACACATGAATGCATCAATAATTATCCAATAACATAATATGTTATTCTGAAATGGGCCATTCTGCATCATGAGTACTTTTACTTTTGGTACTTTTAAGTATATTTTGATGCTATATACTTTTACTAAAGTAACATTTTCAAAGCAGGACTTTTTTTACTTACTTAGTATTTCTACAGTGTGGTATTACTCCTTTTACTTCAGCAAGTTCCACCATTGAGCAGTAAAGCATGTAGTATATATAGTATAGCACGGTTGGGTGATGTCTGACCTCCACAGCTTTATAGAAGATGCTGCTGCCGATCTGCACCACCTCCAGGTTCTGCTCCTGCTCGACGGTGAGCCTCGTATCTTTATCGACCCACAATCTACCTACTGGCTCCTCTCACCCATCACTCCGGCGTGATGTGGGGTTGTTGATGAGAGGAGGATGTTGGGGTGGGCAGTATGCTGCGTGAGCCGTTTAGACAGCATTCACTTATATTCTAAAAAAGCTGTAGAATAAGAGATACACGACATCCAACTCTCCAAAAAACCCGTTTCGACCTTTAAAACTTATATATACCCTAACATCGGAGCATTTTATAACTGTCAGCCCTACATGGTGGAAAAGCACAATTACTGATACTAGCTTTTAGACATAGGTTCGTTACATACCCACCTGCTAAGATAGAATATCTAAGTAGAGAGAGTGTATAACACAATAAGTCTCTTCTGCGTTCGAAATAATGATGTTTTATCTTGTGAGTGTCAAAAAAGGTAACTTCAGGAAATTTAGCTGAGTTGGAATCTGTTGCCGATGCATGCCAGGTACCAAAATGACTGAATGTAATTTACCTTATTAAAAATAGTTACCCAGAAGTAAAGTAAGTAACTAATAATGATGACAAGTACATTGGCGTCCCACTTCCTACGAATAACATAATATGGAGTGGTATATTCGGTAAGTTAATTAATCTTCGGGTGCGGAGTTCGTGCGTTGCAGGCTGTGTTCTTATATCACTTTTGTCTTTTTATTGGTTAGCAAGTGCTAGTGGCGGATACAGATGTGAAGCTAAATTTATTACAAGTTCACTATCAAAGAGAAGCTCTGACCTATCAAGTCTTATGTTTATTCTGGATCTTCATCGTGTATGAGTAGCTGCTGAGATGAGAGATAGCCGTTAGGATATTACCACCTGCCCAAAAGCGATCTAATCTTCAATTCTCCTCTTCTTCTTTCTATACTCATCCTCACACAAATAACGCCTCATACAATCAAACATTTTATCATTAGATATGTATAAAATACAATCAAGCCCACTATGTTCAAATTTGCAATACTACCCAATGCCATGCAACAGCATCAAACTACACGAGCATACCCAACAGCCCCTGCATCAGATACCACACGCAACTGACTCAGCGGAATGTATAAACATGAGTGACCACAATATTCCCCCAACCAGCTCATCAACAGACGTGGACGATCTGAGACAAGCGAGTGTGATTTGTAAATTAAGCAAACCAACACAATAGAAGGTCGACGAATGTCATCTTAACTATCAAGCCTATAGCGCACGACACCACATGCAACTAGTATACCTATCAAGCCGAAGGGCCGCACAATACAATCGTACGTACGTTCCACCTCACTGGCTACTAACTACCACCCTCTCTCACCAAGTACTACAATACCATGACACCACCCACAACTACGTGCAGCTCTCTCCACGAGATAATTCCTATTTATATCGTCTCTATACTTCTAGCTTACTTGCGTTTGCGTTACCATCTGACACTCATTGTGAATAAGCGATCTAAATGTTTGCTCCCCCTGCAGACCGCTAAAACTTCTTCATCGACTGGCTGCTAAGGAGTTTTGGATCAATTTAAACACAACCGTAAATGCACTTCCGGTTAGCTTAGATACATCGTGTGAAGAAGCGCGAATGTCCCAGATCGCTAGAGAGAGCCCTAGTGATCGAACGCCGATAGTGGTTGCTCGTGTGAATTCGTGATATGTTGGATGGGGGATGTGACATCACAATTTATATGCTGTGCGTGACCATGATTTGGGTAATAGATGATATCGAGAGGAGTGAAGGATGCCTAGAGAGGTATTTAGTTGTATTATGGTAAAGTGTGTTGTCATTGAATGCAATCCATAGAATCGATAGCTCTGAATCTCCACTGTGTTATCGCGTGGCTTGGTGTACGAGATACATTTGCTACCTGTGCGCTGTCCCGTTTGAATAAAGTTTCAAGACTGTGTGCGCCGAAACGGACCCAAAAAAATATCACAACTCTTATTGTATTAGTTAGCTATTCGTGGTAGTAGGCTGGTCGGTATAGTCCGTTGTGTTACATGGATGCGTGTCCTCCAGTTAGGTTTTATTCATGGGGTTGTAGGCAAAGTGAGTTTCGTCTTGTGTTTTGAGCCCTCTCCTCGTGCCGGTGCTGGAGGTGGTGGTGATGATGGTGCAGGTGGTGGTGGTGGTGATGATGGACGAATATGCGTATAAGCGGATTGTGAGTAGCTGAACTATGGCATAGAGTGGTGTGATGTTGGACATGGTGCTATGTAGGGTTGAGTGGTGGAGCGTTGAGCTATGGAACAGTATAATACAGTGTACTTATACTTAAATATACGTAAATATTAGTGTGGCTTTCAAGTTTATATAACTATGAAGCAAGTAGCAATGTATTAAAGCCAGGTAAGAGTGAGATCTGTGTGTTTGATTGATTATGATTCTAATACAACTAAAATACATTTGTTTTTTCATTTTACTAAATATTGGTCAGGTATAAATTGTGATGTCACATCCCCTCATTATGATATTGACCACTTGGGTTGATTGAGTTGTGGTTGGATCGCTTTTAGATGTTTAGTAACTTGCATTTATTTGATTAAAAGCCAAAACGTGCAGTGAAAAATTACATTGTGGAGCTTTAACGCATACTATAGAACAGCATACTATCAGTATTACCAACGAAGGCAAAATTTCACATAATGGCCAGCTTTTATTTACAATAGACAGTACCCCTCGAGCAGTTTGTACTTGGAGAGAGTGTATTTACCAGCCCAGTGGAATGGACGTACGTACATGTATTTTAAGTTTAAATTGGCCAGGGCCGGAAAACCTATTTTAAAGTAATCCATATCGCTTACCCCTCCTATGTTGTCCTTACCTATCCGCCTAACTCTTACCACTCTCTCTCACTCCTACACCTCTCACCCAACGCATCCCTAACCACCACCCGACCAAGGACCCACACACGACTTAAACGCTCCCCATGGTCACTCTTTTAGCCTAGTCTCGCTGGCGAGCCCTACTCTTGTTTTATCTCTTGACAGTTCTTTTTACTTCACTCCTCCTAGTTTACTGTTGTTATGGTATGATGAAGAGAAATTAGTAACAGAAATCGCATGGACTGTACTCTCTAGATCAGTCGACTGCCCGGTGAGAATCGAAATTATGATAGTGGATGTGAGTAGTATCAATTAAGGCTGGTTATTAGTGCCACGCAGTGGGGTAATTACAGGGGTTTACCCATAGTTGTGGTAGTAAGTAATACAGTAGATTATACATTATGGAAATGAAGTTGGTAGGTAGGTGGTGTAGAGGCTTGTGCACATTTTAACGTAGAGGACCCTGCCAACCATCTAATGAGGCAGGTGAAACGGGTGGAGTGGAGATGCCACTCCGAGGATAAGTGTAATGGAAAACCGAAATAGTTTTCCGGGCCCCTTTAGCCGCCGCAATTTATGAATTATCTTAATGGAGATCCCGTTGCAATAAATATGTTATGCTTCGCATGAGATTACGCTCCTTACTTCGCAACAACTCGCTAGTACCGTTTTTACCCTGTCTTGCGGGGAACGCGATAGCCCTGTCCTGAAAGAGAGTAATTACTCAGATTCTAGGTGGAGCTATAGTGCACATTCTTAACCCTAACACCAGGATCACCCATTTATCCCCAAACCCAAGACTCTGCGCCTACACAACCGCTCTAACCACTTAGCTATCTCACTACCCAAGTTTGCCATACACACACACCCTACCACCACCTCCACCACCACCTCCACCTCCACACATCCACCCACACCACCTACCACCACTCACCACCACCTCCACCACCACCACCGCCACAACCTCCACCTCCACCACCACCATCTCCACCATCATCACCACCGCCACCACCACCTCCACCATCACCCCCCTCCACCACCACCAGCACCAGCACCACCACTACCGCAACCAGCACCACCACCACCATCAAGAATCGTTGTTTTTGGTGTGGGCCTCAGAATTTTCAACGCAGCACCTCATCGTCACACACACGTAGACACACACACACACACACACACACACACACACACTGAAAACACACACACACACACACACACACACACACACACACACACACACACACACACACACACACACACCGGAGGTCGGGTTTCATTCTACCAGCTGGGTTCTGGCTGCAGGGCAACAATCTTTTCAAGTGTCATGTGACCAAGAGAGAGATAATGTTTGTGGGAGTGCACGTGTGTGTGTGTGTGTGTGTATGTGTGTGTGTCTGTGCATGTGTGTGTGCGTGTGTGTGTGCATGCGTGCTTGTGTATACACGTTGTGTGCGTGTTGTGTGTGTTGGCGTGCATGTACATGTGTGTGTGCGTGGGGGGCGTGGTGGTGTGGTGTGTGCATGCATGTACATGTGTGTGTATGTGTGTGTGTGTGCGTGTGTGAGAGAGAGAGAGAGAGAGAGAGAGCTTCTTATCCTCGTTCTATCTCACACTCTAAAGCCAAAGCAGACTTGATAGCAGAGCTGTCTGATGCTGATACGTTCACACTAATTCAAAATGATATAAGAGACGGAATCCCCTCGATGGTACTGATCCAATGGAGATACGAGATGTATTACTTCGACATTTAAATACATTCACGGTCAAAGCTTCACAGCAACGGCAACAGATTCCAAACTCACTATTTCCTGAATCTTTGCATCAACAAACATTATGACGCAAGATGATATCTCAATCTATTGGGTGAGAAATGCAGAGATTGCTGAGGATATACATTCGGCTAAAGATGACGTTTAAAGTGTTTATTTTGTTTTATTATTTTAAACGTAGCAGACAACTTAACCTGTTGTGATTGAGGCCTGCTATGGGTCATAATAATCCTCCTAATATGTCTGTTACATGCGACATCAGTCAGCAACAAGATGTCTGACTCGACCGCAATGTCTCCATCACCTCTCTCTCGCTCTCTCTCTCTCTCTCTCTCTCTCTCTCTCTCTCCTCTCTCTTCTCTCTCTGTGTGTGTCTCTCTCTCTGCTGTGGTGTGGACACACACACACACTGATGAACTCTGAGTGATGCTGTTAGCTTTTTAGCTCGCTGCTAGTGAGTGAGTTCACGAATGACACACTTTTAAAAAAAAATGTCATCTTTTTTTTTGCCAGGAACAGGAGCGAAGAAAAACCAGTTGGAAAGAAAATTATATAATAATACCAAGAAGGGGACGGTGTGTGTGTGTGTGTGTGTGTGTGAGTGATTGATTGAGTAAGTGTGTGAGTGTAGCTGTGTGTGTAGGGTGTGTGTGGTGTTGAGTGTACGTGTGTGAGAGAGTGAGTATGCGTGTGTGTTGTGTGTGTGTGTGTGTGAGAGAGGGAGAGAGAAGAGAGAGAGAAGAGAGAGAGGGAGTTTGTGTGTTGTGTGTGTGTGTGTGTGTGTGTGTGTGTGTGTGTGTGTGTGTGTGTGTGGTGTGTGTGTGTGTGTATGTGTGTAACGTGTGAGAGAGAGAGAGTGAGTAGGTGTGTGTGTGTATGTGTGTGTGTGTGTGTGTCTGAGTGTGTGTGTGTGCGTGTGAGAGAGAGTGTGTGTATATATGTGTGTGTGTGTGTGTGTGCGTGCGTGTGAGAGAGAGTGTGTGTATATATGTGTGTGTGTGTGTGTGTGTGCGTGCATGTGAGAGAGAGTGTGTGTATATATGTGTGTGTGTGTGTGGGAGGAGGGGTGAGGGTGGTGATGATGAGCTAAAATTGTGTTTCAAAGGTTTCCAACTCCAACATTACAGCAGCACTATCTGGGTTGCCATGTTGGTGTCAGCGGTTCTGTGTTAAAACGAAGCACCACAGCGAATGGATCTCCATCTCCACAGAGTTCACGGAGGTTGCCATGTAAAACATTTGAGAAATGCAGAACACTTTCTTTTTCTTTTTGTTTTATATTTTGTCGTGACTGATTGGGGAAACCCAATGGACATTTTAAACTTGTATTTTTCATTTACTTTCTTGAATTGAGTAATGTACTGTTGATTTTAATCGTTTAGTTTATTCCCCAAATATTATTATACGGTTTCAAGTCCCTTCAAATGGTTCATATTATATCCTTATAATAATATAAATATTAATATAGTAGGGCCCATAATATTAGGCCAGATAAAATTGTATCATATGATATATGATCATATATTTTATTTAATTAAAGGCCATAATGTAACATAATACATTATATTAAAAAGAAATACACACATTATATTATTTAATATTCGATTGCAGTTAAAATGATGATTATACTTTTATTTATGATTAATACTTTTTTGTAGGCCTGCCATGCAAAGGTCAAAAAAATACTAAAGTTCCCGTCATAGAAGGACTAACATTGATATTTTTGATCGATTATTTCCAACTTTCTTGTTACTCCAGCAAAGAAAATAGAAATGTTTCGTCATGATATTCATTATACAGAATAATAGTAATAATACAATTTGGCGTTTTCCTGGCGTAACTTTTTAATTTGTCTCAAACGTAGCATTACTTCTGTCAAATGTAAATTATATTAGCTCATATTGTTTTTCTCATTAGTATTATTTTATTATATTATGGCTATGATTTTATTGACAATAAAATTATTCCTGCTTTACACTATGGCTGATTTTAAATATAAAATTAAAGTTATATAACACGAATAGGGACACGGGTTTCCTTATGAAACGGTATAGGTTTAAATTAGGCTAAATAAATACAAACAAGGAACTCTCAATCACCATTTATATGGAGTCTAAATAAATATAAATATATATATATATCTCTTTAACAACCAGCCGTTTAAGAGTTTTGTTCTCCATGTTAAAGAAAAAAACTGCAGAGATAAACTAAATGAATCAATCAATCTAGTACATGCATGAGTAACACGTTGATCAAGATCAGCAACAGGTATACAGACTAATAAACAACAACAACAACAACAACAACAACAACACAGGTGTGTGGACCCACGTGTCCGAAGGGGTCCAGGTGGTTGTTGGTCAGCTTGAGCTTCTGGAAGGAGACGAGCTGGCGGCTCCAGTGCGCTCCGGTGGCCGGGGAGTCCGGGTGCACGTAGAGCCGCCCGGGCATGGCGGGCTCGGCCTTCCCGGTCACCGACCTGCCACACACACACACACACACACACACACAAATTAAATACACACACAAATAAACACACACCACCTTAATGTATCGACAATATGCAGTTTATATGCCTTGTTGTTGATGTGCCTATTTGTTTATATTTCTTATATTTCTTATATTTCTTATATTTCTTTATATTTCTTTATATTTCTTATATTTGTTTATATTTCTTGTTCATATTCTCTTCATATTTCTTATTTCTTATTTCTTATTATTCCATTTTTTTGCTTTAAAAACTGTCAATATTGGAGATATTGTGATCCTTCCAATTCGTGTTATTTGTATTGTATTGTATTGTATTGTATTGTATTGTATTGTATTGTATTGTATTGTATTGTATTGTATTGTATTGTATTGTATTGTATGTATTGTATTGTATTGTATTGTATTGTATTGTATTGTATTGTATTGTATTGTATTGTATTGTATTGTTCTTTTTGCACATTCTGCAGAGCATCGCCACTTTTTCATTTCACTGCACACATCCTGCGTGTGTCTGACAAATAAACGTCTTGAGTGTTGAATCTTGAACCATAATTAATGTATAATCATTTATTTAATAATGCATAGACAGGTACCTGCAGGGTTAATGCCAATGCATGCATGCCCCCGGCTCCATGACTTAACAACAGACATATGGACTTACAATCATTTACTTACAGTATATACAGAAAAGTATTAATAAGGCACTGTGGACAATATACTGCGTTACAAGTAAAAGTCCTCCGTTGAAAATGTTTGAGTAAAAGTACACAAGTACTTTTTTTTTGCATCAAATTATAGGCCTCGTACCAAAAGTAAAGGTAGCCTTTTCATTATTCAGAATGGCCCNATTGATAGAATACAAATAAAATAAAATAAATATTAAAATGATTGTTTGGTCATCGCATTTAATCTTGCAGCTGGTAAATGTGAAGTTAATTGTAAATGTATTTAAATATTAGTGAATTTCCCGGGGATCAATGAAGTCTTATTGATGTAATTATAGCATCAATTATTATTGATTATATGTTGTATCATTTTAATCTACAAAATAACAATAAAGCTAACTAAAGATACAAGTGGACTAAAAAGTGGAAGTATAACGTAGCAAAAAAATATAAATACTCAAGTAAGTACCTCAGATTTATACTTATGTACAGGACTTGGCAGTACTTCGGAGAGGCCGTATAAAGTGTAAGGTAGGTTGACACTATTTTATGAACCACGAGAAAAATGTGACTTGAAGTAAAATAAACAGCAACAGTCTAGACCAACGTTATGGTTTTACAGACACATGAGCGGATATCAGAGTATTTCTTATTTAAAAAAAAATCTAAACAGATGAGCATTCCAGCAGTTCAACTAAAATTACTTTGTCTTAACTTTGTCCACACAACCCGCACTAAAGAGTGACTATAGATCTACACATATTAAGATCCACTTGAATAGAATACATATCATATATCATAGAACATTTTCCATATTCAAGAAAAGGGCAAATAATATTCACACTACATTTAGGGACCTTGAGTCTATTATTATGAGGCAATATAATATTAGATTCAAGAAGTTTAATTGTCACACACACATACAGGATGTGCAGTGAAATAAAAATGTGGCGATGCTCAGAGAAATGTGCAAAAAAACAATACAATACAATACAATACAAATAACAAGAATTGAGCAATATTTACAGGATTTACAGCAAAAAAGTGCAGCAAGAATGAGAAATATAGTCATATAAACACATAGGCCTACACACTATAGCCTACAAATGAACAATCAGTCAAATAAAGAGTATTGGCCTACAAGATCTGCTCAAATCGTTCATAAGGACGTTACAGTGATTACTTTTACGCACCATTTATTGTCGGCGAACTTGTATCGGTGGTCGTCCGCCGGGACCACGTCCATCAGGAGGATGTATTTGGTCTTGGGGTTCAGTCCTGTGACTTTCACCTTGAAGCTGGGAAACATGCGTCTGGGAAAACGCACAAGATATTATTTATTCATCTCTCACAGTTCAATTAAGTCCAATTAATAAGTTGGTATAATAATACAAACAAACAAACAACGCAAACCACATGGAATGGATTAAAAAAAACTGCACATAAAAAGCAAAGCCAAGACATCTACTTGCTAAGTTGTCTTTTGAACAGACAAACTTTGAACCAAACTAACCAAACTTAAAATAGTTTCGTTCTCTGCGCTTTTTTATTTTATTTTTTTACAATGGAGTCCAATGTACTTGGAACCCAGAACCGATACAAGATTATTGTCCTGTCCCTGTTGTTATAATGTGTGGGACTTGTATCTGGCACACTTTAAAAAATAATAATTAATTATTTGACAGCTCTCGCAATTTATAGACTCCCGAGAAAACATTTGGACAGACAAGAGGCCTTCTGAATAAAACCTTCTGGTCTGAATCAAACCTTCAGGCCAAGAGGTGCAAAAACAGAGCAATTAAATGACACACACTACGGGTGTCGGATTAATTAATGTTCTTTGATTATATTTACGACTACAGGGGAAATTAAAGACTTTGGGCGATTAATAATAAACTGCAGCGTTTAGCAATCACCCCACATCGACTCAAGTTCACACTCAGAGGAGGGTCTATAGGAGCTCTGTCTGTAGGTCTGTAGATCTGTAGGTCTATAGGAGGTCTCGTTACGATCTGTAGGTCTATAGGAGGTCTGTAGGTCTGTAGGTCTGTAGGTCTGTAGATCTGTAGGTCTGTAGGTCTGTAGGTCTGAAGGTCTGAAGGTCGACTGTTTTGACCCCCATGGACTGGTTGGTGTGCATCTGACAATGCAATAGCCTACAGCTGACTCCTATCTTGGCAATACTTTGATTAAATAAATAGTCTCTTTCTTATTTTTTAAATCCACACAGTCACAGAAAGAGGCACACACACACAAACACACACACACACACACACACACACACACACACCACACACACCAAAGAAAATCTAGTGTAATTCTGGGAAATATTAAAAGTAACCTTACGCAATATATTATTTATAAGCCTATATACATATATATATATATATATATATATATATATATATTTACAAACGCGACCTAGTAGACCTAATGAATGATTTAATTAAATAATGAAAGTAAACAATGGTTCACTTTGTATTTTAAAACGGACTGCATTAGTAGGCCAAAGCATACTGTATGTTTTGGAATAGAATCTGTGTTATCTTATTTTTAAAGGGCCAAAAAAACGGAAAAGTTGGAGATATTTGGAAACTCAATCAACCGACAGACAGACAGACAGACAGACAGACAGACAGACAGACAGAACAGCGGGGCTCCTGAATCGAGACGTATTTCTTCAGGCCTAAATAATGATAAGTAAGTTTTAAGTCTCAACTTCATCGCCTTACCTCCCCGCCTTGGTGATGATCATCTCGGTGCCCACCTCATGGAACTTGGACCACAGCTCTCTCTCATGCAGGTACACCTTAATACCTTCCATGCCCTGCAACAGAAACACAATAATATATCATAAATAACATATATTATATATATATAGCATATAACATATACCTATAGGTTGTGTGTGTGTGTGTGTGTGTGTGTGTGTGCGTGTGTGTGTGCGTGTGCGCGCCGTGCACAGGCCTAATCAATGCTTATGCAATTAAATACAATTCAATTAATCTTTATTGTCATTAGACATTACAGCCAGAGCATGTATAACAACACGAGGCTTGGCCCGACCACCAAATATGAAATAAATTGCATAAAATGAGTATAAGACTATAATAAGGATATAGCACAATATAGGACCAAGTCATAGGAATAAGCCATATATTATAATAAGCTATGAACATACGATATAAATATAAAATAAGATAAGCAAAAGTTGTGGCAATATACAAGATACGAATTAACAGCAAACTATTGTAAACAACATTCTCCGAGGCAGAAGAAGTCTATATATAGAGAGATAGCACAGACATAACAAGAGATATTTATATATATAGAGATACCATAAGCATATATCATAGGCATAACAAGACATATTTATATATATATAGATACCATAACAAGACATATTTATATATATATAGATACCATAACAAGACATATTTATATATATATAGATACCATAACAAGACATATTTATATATATATAGATACCATAACAAGACATATTTATATATATATAGATACCATAACAATACATATTTATATATATATAGATACCATAACAAGACATATTTATACGTATAGGCCTACAGTATATTAAAACTGCTTCCGACAATGAGCTTCAAAACATGGGGACGTGAATCTGAACGTCTATCAATGTTCACAGTTAAAATGTGGAAAAGTCACAACAAATATATATATACTGTATATAGTACTCAAAAAAAACTATTGCTATATATATATATAAATATAGCCTGAAATATAATGCTGGCCTCTGTGCTTGAATGTAAATGAGGAGACAAGTCTGTCGCCCATATGTCCTGCAAAATGTGCAAGTGTGTGTGTGTGTGTGTTTGAAAGGCCCAACGAATTTGAGCTTTACGCGTGATTGGAAACGCAGATTCCCATGTTGGCCCCTATAGGCCCCTAGTAGGGACCTATACAGACCCCTACAGCAGAACATACATGGGGTGTGTGTGTGTGTGTGTTGGGGGGGGGGGGGGGGGTGCGACACTAACCTGTTGAATGTAAGTCGTTTGTGAGGACGGGGTCTTGGTGGTGGAGGTTCCGATCGACTTCTCCGGTTTGGACTCGCCGTGTTGCTGCAGGCCCAGCTCTCTGGTGTCCGCCGAGCCGCCGCCGCCGCCGCCGCCGGAGGGGGAGCTGGGGGCCCCGAAGGAGTCCTCTTGGTCCGCCATCATCCCGGTGGTGGTGGTGATGGTGGTGGTGCTGGTGGTGCTGGTGGTGATGGTGGTGGTGCTGGTGGTGGTGGTGCTGGGGTGGGGGGGCCCCGGAGCCCGAGCTGCAGGGACATGTAACTGCAGTCAAGTACACTCCCAAAAAACTATAGTCTGATGTGACGTCTCAATGCATTGCAGACTGACGCCAATGCACACAGACACACACACACACACACACACACACACACACACACACACACACACACACACACACACACACACACACACACACACACACACACACACACACACATTTTGTTTGCACTTGTTGTGCAACACGGGACGCATCACAACAAGTGTCAACAACCTCCGACGCCAGCATGGCTATAGGGACGTAAACATGTGCGCTGAGCTTCATCATTATAACAATATTGAGAATCTACACCCTCATGAAACTACATAACACAACATGTAGTCTGCATGCATGGCTCTGCAGAAAGGAAAAAGCAACGAAAACGCAAACTGTGTTGTCACTGTTGGACATCCGGATGAGGACTAGATATTATTATACATTAATAACCACAAAGGCGAATATGGCACATAAACATAAACACCAATCCGCCTATTCTACGGTCTATATAACATATATTAATAAAGCAGTCCTGTTCTGTTCTGTCCGTGACGTGTGGAGCATGGAGACAACATGGAGACGCAAGGAGACCCGACGAGGACGCACAAGAGGAGACCCTCTTCTTACCTTCCCGGTGTTAATACCCGCGGGTAGTGATCCTAAACGTCCTGTTTTCGCTCTTCAGGGGCAACAATAGATCCGTTCTGCCTCGGAGGCGGCATCAGCCCACAAGAATAATAATAATAATAATTATTAGAATTATAAGACTACAAATCCAGATGTGGAAGCGCAAAAGAAGCGCGTCCACCGCCGCGCCGCCGTGGATCTCCGCGGACATCCTGTGTGTTTCCGCTCCTTCTCCTCCTCCTCCTCCTCCTTCTTCTCCTTCTTCTTCTCCTTCTTCTCTTTCTCCTTCTCCTTCTCCTTCACCAGAACATGTCCAGATTATCTCCAAAGACCCCCTTACGCACATGCACACCCACACACACACACACACAACGCCCCAGAACAGGGACTACCATCATCATCATCGACCGATCACAAGTATTGATTATTGATGATGACTGACTGACACACACACACACACACACACACACTGGTGTACAGTATGAGGCGGACGGGATTCGACGGCTGCGCGTTGAACGAGAGCCTTTTTGTAAGTCGCCACTGCGGAACAGCGGCTATAGCAGCAACAGCCTGCAGGGTCCCAGAGGAGCAGGTCCCTCACCCCTTTCTCCCCCTCTCTCTCCCTCTCTCCCTCTCCCCCTTCTCTCTCTCTCTCTCTCTCTCTCTCTCTCTCTCTCTCTCTCTCTCTCTCCCCCATCAGTTGTCAGTGTCTCTCAACCTCCCCCCCCCCCCCCCCCCCCCCCTCTCCCCATCTCCCTCCCCACTTTACGCATCAATGGCCAACTGTGCGCCACGCTAAAGCGGATGTTCGGGGTCTGTGACGCTCAACGTCGTTGGGGGGGGGGGGAGGGGGGGGGAGGTACTGGTCTTCCCCCCACCAAAACCATTAGCTCCTCCCCCTCCTCCTCCTCCTCCTCCTCCTCCTCGCTGATTGTCCCAACTCTCCACGCATTAGTTTACTTATATTAATATTTCATTTTTATTATAACCGTGATCATTTTGGTTGATGTTTGCATTCTATTAAAATAGAATCATGTTCGACTTAAAATAGGCCAACTTAGCCCACATTAGATGCAATTGATCAAGTCTTTGTTTCGACTCAGAAAATATACATTTAAAAAATATATATAATTTATTTGCATTCTGATTTCTCATGAAGTCTAAATAATAAAAGCGTTATGATAAGATGATTGTCCAATCAATTTATTTCGACTGGAAAAAACATACATATTGTTAAAAGCTATAATGTCATTGCATTCTGATTAATGTACACTTAGATTAATCTAAGTATAATCGAAGTAAACTTAGATTAATCTAAGTTTATGTAGCGTTATAACAATCATTTAGTATTGATAATGTTTTGGTTATTTAGTGCATCCTGGGCCATCCGTCATGCAGGTGCAGGCCGGAACCAAACTGAGACTGTTTCTGAGTCATCTCCTCTCCTCTCCTCTCATCTCCTCTCCTCTCCTCTCCTCTCATATCCTCCTCATATCCTCTCATCTCCTCTCATCTCCTCTCATCTCCTCTCATCTCATCTCCAGTGTAGCCAGATCTCGGTGCCTGTGGGCCCTGGAGACTGAAGGTCACCATCCTGAGGAGCCAACCTGTCATGATATATAGGACACGTCTGTGTAGACGTACGAACACCAAGATATTGAGATATTGAGATATTGAGATATTGAGATATTGAGATATTAAGATAATTTAAGATATTAAGATATTAAGATATTCAGATATTCAGATATACAGATACAGGCTATATGACCAGAACATCTTGGGCCTGAAATACTAATTAAGCAGACGCACTAGAAAAACTAATTGGCAAACACATATTTTGCCAAAATGTAGGCTAAGTTGTCATTTATTTATTCATTCATTTATTCTGCATTGCCTGTTTTGTGGTGGTTGGGTAAAACTTGCACGTTTTTAAGTCAGACTTTCTTATAATATATATTTAAGAATACACTCACGACACACTTAGTAATAGGATGTGGTTATTTAGGCCGAACACACACACACACACACACACACACACACACACACACGCACACACACACACACACACACGCCTGTTGAACAGAAAAACCCCATTATTATTATTTTTGTAATCAATAGTTCTCCAATAGTGTTGGGTCAAAAACACAGGTTATTAAAGAGACTATTATTTAACATTTATTATTTGGTCACTAAAAGTCACCAACAATCAGAAGATTAGAACGAGAGAGGGCCTCTTATATACACACACACGTTACACACATGTTAACATTTAATATTTATGCTTTTTACGGAAAACTCCAACATAATCTCCGTGTAACAGAGTTGTATTTGGACGTAACTTTTTGCGTTGGTTTTTGTAGGAAACTCGATGGTTCACTGGGGTCACCCACATAATGCCCACACACTGAATCAAATGTAGGCTCAATGTAGGCTCAATGTAGAGTCTGTAGGCGACATTGCGTTGTGATGATTACACACAATTCAACTAAAAAGTTGCCCGAATTGAGCCCAATTATACCTTAATGTCCTTATTAGGTTTTATTTGTTTGTTTCTCATGTTTCGTGGTGTTCTCCATCCATTCTAAAGACTTGAGCACCGCCACCGTCTACATTGTCAACCAATTGAATAAAATAGTTAACTCACGTTCAATCATTCAACTTTATTTTATTGAAAATATGTTTATAAAATGTTTTCGGGGGGAATTTGATGTGTATTTAAACATATTATGAGTGGAGCAAACTATTGGATCTATAGTAGGTCGTATATACAGTGTAGTCATATACTCGAATATAGCAGAAAATATTATTCTAACTCTTACAACTTAACTATCTCAATCGTTAAAATAGAACCCTTTAATCCGCATTTAATCAAGACATCTAAAATAAATTTAATTACAGCTAAACCGAAATCAATAAAGGAAGTACGTGACGGAAGAATATTAGTTGGCAAGCTGGTAAATGAATATATCCTGTAGGCCAAGTTGTTTATATTGGAAAATAAGTAATTTCGTTCAGAATACCTGGTAAATATTTGTTCACTTTCAAAAGCCAACAAACAGTGAATGGTTTTTATAGATCTGTATTTTAACTACGTTTTTAAGTCTTTGTCGTGTTTCTAAATAATGGACCTATTAGATGTAAACACAGGCCCAGTCTAAATAGTAATTAACAAACTTTTTAAGCAACATTTTGAGCTCATTAAATGCTCATTTATCTAAATTGTACCCATATTTCATTTTAAGAGGTATATTACAATTAATGTGTAAGAGTATTGATCATCGAACATGAAACACAAAATATGTGAGGTAGGCTACTTTCATATAACAAATTGTATTAAAAGTCTACGTACGAATATCTTTCAGCATGGGAGTGACTTAATAATAATAATAATAATAATAATATAGTCCAATAATAGTGATAATAATATTAACAATAATAATGGACGATGATAATATAATAATATAATAGTCATTATAGTGTAATCAATATTAACAATTAATTAATGACGTATTGAAATAATAATTAATATAATATATAGTCATAATAGTGATAATAATATTACAATAATAATGACGAATGATAATATAATAATAATAATAGTCATAATAGTGATCATAATATTAACATAAATAATGACGGTGATAATAATATATAATAATAAAATACACAATCATAATCATAATGATTAATCTGAATCAATCCCAATCACAACAATACTTGTACTTTTAATAGTACTACTACTAATGATCAATAATACACTGGAATAGACGAATATTGCGTTTGACAGGATATACCCAACAATACCACACGCAGGGCCAACAACAATAGTATTTGTTTGGATCTTTGTCTCTCCTCCTCCAAACAATCATCAGCCGTCCGACGTTCTCGTCTGTTTGAGTGTCAACCAAACAACAACAAGTTCTGTTGAGTGTCAACAACAACACAAGTCTTCATTCTGCAGTTGTGATATTAAATCCTCTTCCTGGGCATGCAACACCGCAGAGACTGATGAATCATCAAATGACGAGAAGACAGAACATGAGAGAAGAGTTTCATAGTTTTTATGGTTAAAAAAAACATCGAGAGGTCTAGACCACGATTCACTGTCACCAACATAGAAATAGCTTTCGTAGATATAAGCACACACACGCACACACACCACACACACACACAGCACACACACACACACACAGCACCACACCCACACACAACACACGACAGCACTACACACCACAACACACACACACGCACAACGACACGCAGCACGGCCAACACACACACACACACACACACACCACAGAGCACGCACAACAGGCACGCCAACACAACACCAACTACGCACACGACACGCACAACACACAGACACACAGAGGACCACCACACACACAACACACACAGGCGACGCACACGCACAGCACGCACACCACACACACACACACACACACACACACACACACAACACTACACACACACACACAACACATACTACACACACCACCACACAAGGCACGCAACAGAACCAGACACCGCACACACACACACACACACACACACACAACACACACCACACACACATGCACCACACCACCAGAGCACGCACACACACATTTACATTACACTTTAGGGGCATTTATAGACGCTTTTTCAAAGCGACTTACAAAGATACCATTTGTTGAAGGAGTAACGTAGTGCAGCAA